>SDWI01002118.1:22219-48746 GCA_009193005.1 Lamellibrachia luymesi
ACACACACACACACACACACACACACGACTTATTAATAATGCAGCGTCTACTAACGTAATGGTTTATAATGCAAAGCTTACGGCCACATTTCACTGTATTAAATGAAGCGTTAATGTCGATGAATTATTCAAGATGTAGGCGAAGCTGTGGATACAGAGTACACTCCCACCATGCTGCGGATACAGAGACGTTGCCCCCCAAGCTGTGGATACAGAGACGTAGCCCACCAAGCTGTGGATACAGAGACGTAGCCCACCGAGCTGTGGATACAGAGACGTTGCCCACCAAGCTGTGGATACAGAGACGTAGCCCACCATGCTGTGGATACAGAGACGTTGCCCACCAAGCTGTGGTTACCGAGACGTAGCCCACCAAGCTGTGGATACCGAGACGTAGCCCACCAAGCTGTGGATACAGAGACGTAGCCCACCAAGTTGTCGATACAGAGGCGTTGCCCACCAAACTGTGGTTACAGAGATGTTGCCCTCTAAGCTGTGGATACAGAGACGTTGACCATCAAGCTGTGGATACAGAGACTTTTAAATAGTAGCTGTGTCTACTCATTGTACTTTTTCTACGTAGCTTAGTTGCTTTTTCCGTCATATTCCTCTACTCAAGAAAGCTTCTTCCACCGTTTAGACTGTTTAGACGTAAAATCAAATGTCGCAGCTACAAAAAACATTGATGAGGAGTTTTTCAGTGAGGCGGTAGGTGTCACCCCGTTTCATGTTGCGCATGTATTTGATGACATCTACTTGGCTCACGAAACCCTCCTCACGGATGTTTTAGATGAGCCTGCCCCAGTGAAAGAAAAATCTGTCAAAACCAAACAAACTCCGTTTATTAACTCAAACCTTCGCAAAGCAGCCTTTAAAAATGCATTGCTTTTCAACAAATAAAAAAAATTACGTACAAGAGCTAACTGGGAATATTATTGCAAGCAAATGAAGCTTACTACCAAACTCAAACGCCATCCATACTTACTGTTTTGAAAGGTGTGCAGGAGGGCCCTAGTCTAAAGACAATCTGGCCCAAAGAGAAACCATTCCTGTCAAACAAGGGTCTCCTAAAAGACTCCATTATCATCCTGTCGGAAAACGGTAAAATCAGACCAGACTTCTGTCTCGTGTATTCTGAACGATTTCTATGTAAATGTCGCCGGAGACATAGGAACCAAACTTACCCCGGAAGATATAGGAATCCACCCAGCATCCAAATAATAACCCCCACATATTCCTAATGCCATCATTTTTTATTTCAGTCCCGTCACCCCCGAGAGTATACACACTTCCACTTCTAAATCAAGCTCCAGAAAAGCCACTGGAGTTGACCACATCCCTGCAAACATTCTAAATTCCTGTAGCAGTACAATTTCGGAATCCCTGTCAAAACTCATAAACTTCACTTTTTGCGACCTCAAAATTTCCAAATAGACCGAAAGAAGGGCAAGTTGTCTGGGTATACAAGAAAAGGGACCCACGATACATTTTGAGAATATGTTCAACCCTTTCCTTGGTGCTTTCAGACTGCTCTTGGGGTGCCTGTCCACTCTGCTGAGATTAGTGGAGGATTGGCGCAAGGCACTGGACAACCTTGAGTATGTTCAACCCTTTCCTTGGTATGTCACAGCCATACTCATGGACCTGTCAAAGGCCTTTGACTGCCTCCCACACGACCTGTTATTGGGGAAACTGTGAGCATACGGACTCTCGGACAAAGCATGTGCTCTTGTCAGTAGATACCTCAGTAACAGGAAACAGCGAGTTAAGCTGGGAACATACTACAGTGACTGGGCTGAAATCATCAAGGGTGTACCACAAGGCTCTATTCTGGGCCCTCTTGTTTTCAATATCTTTATTAATGATCTTTCACATTCTGGATATGTCCTCTCTCTACAACTATACTGATGATAACATCCTGTCTTATGCTCACTCAAACCCTCACACTCTCATTCACATATTGGAAGAGGACTGCTCTGCCACCTTACGATGGATCAGATTCAACTGGACTGCTCTGCCAATCTACGATGGTTCAGAGTCAACATGACTGCTCTGCCACCCAATGATGGTTCAGAGTCAACAGGACTTCTCTGCCACCCTACGATGGTTCAGAGTCAACAGGCCTGCTCTGCCACCCTACGATGGTTCAGAGTCAACAGGACTGCTCTGCCACCCTACGATGGTTCAGAGTCAACAGGACTGCTCTGCCACCCTACGATGGTTCAGAGTCAACAGGTCTGCTCTGCCACCCTACGATGGTTCAGAGTCAACATGACTGCTCTGCCACCCTACGATGGTTCAGAGTCAGCCAGACGAAGGCTAATCCAGATAAATTGTCTTGTCTCTCCTGCTTTGGTAGGAGAGGCAAGAGTCATCACAGATTTCACATCACAGATTTACCAAACACATCGCAGACATCTGTAAAAAGTCAGATAGACAGCTAACGGTCTTAACACGTCTTGGCCATCTCCTCACTCGACAAGGGAAACTTGCAATTTTCTATTTTTTCATAGCATCAAATTTCAACTACTGCCCTTTACTCTGGCATTTTGTAGCCAAGCCAGCACCAACAAACTTGAGAAAATACAGGACAGAGCACTTCGTTTTATCAACAATGATGACTCGTCAACATATAATGACCTTTTAACGACCGCTGGTACTGAATATCTCCACGTGAAAAGAATAAAAGAAATGGCATGTGAGGTATTCGAAATTGTAAATAATGTGGCACCCACTTTTATTCAAAATCTCATCGCACTCAAATGCTCCCAGTATTATCTGCAGAAGGACAAACCCGCGGTCGGCCCCGGATATGGAACAGTCTGCCGAACGAACTACGAAAAAGCGAAAACTATGGCGAGTTCCGCAGACTGACCCGAAACCCGGAGGGTCCCATGTGCAAGTGTTCTGCCTGCAGGTAAACCGCACGTTTTGTCTATCATCTTGTCAAATTTATATTTATGTATATTTACGTCTTTTATACTTATCATTTTATCCATTTTCATTGTTTTGTGTCTTGTTGTTTTACGATTATTTGTCGGAAAATAGTTCAAATCAGCTAATGTGTAATTTTCTGTAAAAACTTCTTGTATCTTGTATCTTGCCTCTACTTATCAAACGCTAAGTTGCTTCCACCGATGAAACTATATAAACTTGGTTACTTTAATTGGTTTACTTATCAAATACTCAAAAGGAGGATACGACATGTAAACTATGGCGTTTGAGTCAATAGTGTAACAATTGACTATTTCAAATCCACAAATCAAATGAAACCCACAAACGTAGTCGTCCTGTATTTCTCTTATATAAATGTACAGGTAAGTTCTTATATAGCGCGAAATCCGCTCAAAGCGCTTTACATTTCACCCCCGGAAGACCTGTTCCTTTCAAACCCAACTCGACTTCGCTGGGAAGCATTCAGCCAAGCTGCAACTACTGAGCAAAGACTTTTCATTAACATATATAAATCACTGTATCTTGTCAAATACTCAGTTATACAGCTGAGTGAACCGATGCAATGTGGAGAGACTGAAATTGCAAACCGTATTCAAACTGTCTTTTATTGATGGTATTGACGAGGAAACCCACTAAAGTAACCAGATAGAGGTAATCTCATTGGTGGAAGAATCAACTTAGCTTTATTAATAGAGGTATTCTCATTGATGGAACACCATGATTATAATGAAATGCACGCATTCTACCCCTCATCACTAATGATATGTGTGAATACGTATACGTACAGGGACTCCTTTCTACCAAGTCTCACAGGTCATGCTAATATGTCAAACGTTCGCATTTAAGACAACACATGTAAACAAGTAATGGCTCACCTGCTGTGTCGGTTGCTCCGAGATAGACGGACGTTAGCAGTAAAGTTCGAAGAAGAAGCCCTGGTGACAACCAAGCCATAAGAAGAAGCCCTGGTGACAACCAAGCCATCAGGTAAGTCAATAATTTGCAATGTGACAGAAGCACCGTAAACGTCAACACCCGCCGTTGGTGGAACACAGAGTGCCACACAGGACTAAGTGATGCCGAACAATCCATTTAGTAAAGTGAACAATGAATGATTAATAAGCGAGTGTGTAGTGCATTAATCCATTAATAGGACAAATTATTGCCTCAATAACACGACAACAAATGTGGGTTCCAAAATAGAGACCGAGACAAGAACAAAATCTCAGACATATTTTCAAGCTAAGCGGAGGTAGAATATATGAATTCTCCGTGAAGACAATGTGTCATTGGAAAACGTTACTGTTGAATGTGTAACGCAAATGGACATTTGGAGGTGAATGAGGACAAAGCGTAATTGGCAATTTTTGCTGGTTCAACGCTTATTAAATATTCTTGTAAACCTTGGAAACATATGCCGAACAACATTTACCGAATAACAAAAGGAAATGCGACAATTTCAACAAACGTTTTTGTCATAACATAATGAGCCAAACTTTTGTCAACACAGCATGACGCAGCATAAATATGTGGCGCACGTGCTACGCACGGTCCAGCCTGGTTAGTTCAGAGCCTACGTGTCGTAGGTGAACTTTAAGGGGTGAGCATTATTTATTCAGTCAACAGGAAATCTCGCGCAAGGCGTATGTATATATGAACCTCACGGTTCAGTCTAGTTATTTAGGGGCTTGTTTTTAATTATTTCTTGGGAAGTCGACAGCGCTGTTTGACCGCTTAATATGCCACTGTTATTGAGCAAGGATTCTCGGAGGTGTTCCGGGTGATTTCGTTGGCGTCATGGAACCTACCCTTCGGATAAATGCGATGAATATGGCGGTCGTGTTTTGCATTGATCACCCGTCGTCGTCCAATTAGCGGCCCGATCATTTGTAATTCCACTGGCTGCTGCGATAAGGATAGCAATGATAACTGTCATGTTGGGGTCGAATGTTATACTTTTTCTATTTACTACGGACATAGTGTATATCACGTGTGCTCTTTGTCTGAAACAAATACATTATTGATTGGTGTACTTAGCACTGATTGCTATAATATGCGTGCACGTGTAATTTAATCGTCTTCCCAAAACACCTTTTTGTAATATACTGTGAGTGGTTTGTCATTTTATGATGACATTTGTATGACAGAGGTTAAGGTGAAACCAAACGCATTTTTGTGGCATTTGCACCTATAAGAGTACTTGAAAACTAAGCATTTGCAACTATAATCAAGAATATCACGCAAATGGTTAACTAAATATACCTCGTTGAACATCGAAAATCTTTTTTTCATGGGCAGCGCCATATTCGTTCAGAATCCTACGTCAAGGGTGCTGACTAGGTTTCCCACAACTCTAACTTTAAACGCCTGATCGTAGACGTAGACGATTTTAGTCACATACTTGCCAATAAGTTTGAACATGCTGTTTGCGTCTAAAATCGACTTATTTGGCAAGATAGTCCATTTATTCATTGCTTACTAACTGCCTCGCGTTCCGATTTGACAGTTCTCTTGATGGAGTGTTTGCGGTGTGTCGAAGCCTTCGGCTGAGGTACATGTTGGAAGATTGTTAGTACCGCTTCAGGCTTTAACGTTCTCCGTCGCCGACGTTTTGAAGGATCTTGACCCATTAATTGATGAAAATATATCAACTTCAAAACACGACTCTTTAAAATGGGCCGAACAAAGTCTAATATATGGTGTGGGCATCCAACCAGCCCGCCTGCAATTGTGAATTCATTGCTCCACTACTGTCTGTTTTTCCAGAGGAAATCGAAAATAGACAGTTCTCTATACCTCGCCGAATCATGTTTACATCAGAATGCTCAAAAGTACAGCATTATAAGAGTTTTTATCGCGCGTATATATATAATATATAAAATATAAAAGCAAGTAAAAGTGTAACTGCACATCTCAACGACGTTAAAATTACACGCGATATGCACAGCCTACGTCACATCCGCGTTAGGGTTAAAGGGCTGCTCGCCGATGAGTGGTCAAAATTGCAAACACTGATGAATATGTCAGCCTCCACGAAAAATTACATTCGACCAGAATTTCGCACTTTTAGAACAGATTCCAAGTACACCACCCGCGTGATATTCTTGATTATTGTTGCAAATGGTTATTTTTTGGCACACTTATGGGTGCAGAGGTCCAACACAATGCCTTTGGTTTCACTTTAAGGTTGTGTACTTTGATGCCCGCCTACCATAATTACATATTATAGTATAACTTGATTCCACGTGTCAATGTATATACTATACACATATACGCACGCACGCACGCACGCACGCTCACATACACACACTTATTATCTGGGTTATTTCGCTACACCATTAAGCTATTAAGGCAGAGCGCTAGCAAATTAATAAAAAAAAACAATTCAAGAGGTTAAGTCAGTAGAGTGCGTAATTCATTTTGGCAACTTCAGCATCTCAACTGACATGACCAACACATGCCTCTGGCCGTAACACTTTCCTGTGGCAACACAGCCATTTTGGAAATTGGCCTTTTCATAGCTTAGTTCACTCTCGCTCAGTCCTCTTCAGTCCAACTGGAGCATAATGCCTATAGGGGTAAGACCACAGTTGACCTTCCTGTTTATTGTTTCACTCGAATGTAGGGCGTATTAAATAGCGATATGTGAATTTAAAGAACTCATATGATGTGACATAAGTGCAATTGAGCAGGCATATTCACAGGTTTGTTTGTAGAAGCTATTGTCTGTGAAATATTGCATTTGTTAAAGAGTTTAACTGCCGGGATTTATGGGAATTGTTCTGCTATGGGCCACGTGGGCGCATGAATACATGGCTATTTTTGTCAAAATTGATAGGCATCGCACGTCAGGGCGATTTAAAAGAGCTGAAGGTATGTGATTTGGATAAAATTTGGTCAGTATATCAATGAGATGATGACAGTTGCTGTGAAAAATTGTCAGTATTTTTGATGGTCACGTTTTCTTATAATCAGACAAAACGTTAACATGGCCACCAATGCAATTCTCAACTGTGGTCTGACTCCTATATAATGTTTAATCGACCTATAAGATTCCGATTCCGAATCCGATCGAGTGTCTCCATTTATCTGACAACAGGTTTCGCCAGAAATCTGCCTAGCTGTCTACTTACTCCCGATACCAGCTTCACAATATTTGTGCTTTCTCGTTTCCCAGTTGTTTCTAGCAGTGGGTATTCAATCAATCAGTAATTTATTTCCAACAAACACACAACTTCCATTATTATAACAACACCATTTGCAACACGCACAATGCAAGTATAAATAAGCAATAACGTTGGAAACGTCGTTAACATAAGCGTGATCCTGATGTATGGTTCACTGGTGAATAACAACCTATCCGGTAGCTCATTGTGATATGCCTTAGACACAATAACCGCTTAGTGTTAAATTGAACGGTAGCTCATTGTGATATGCCTTAGACACAATAACCGCTTAGTGTTAAATTTAGGTCTATAAATATAAAAAATACACACTTGTTTGCAGAAGGTGCTGACGTGCTCCAGACGTTTAGTATCACTAACTGCTCGTTTCTACACTGAATGTTTGTTGCACATGTTCCTCATATTTCACTCCAATTGTTAAAGCTGCTTCCTCAAATCATCGAAATAATTTACTTCAGTTGTTATAGTATCACATGATTAAGCTGTTAAGGCACAGCACTAGCAAATCAATTAAAAACACAATTCAAGAGGTTCAGTCAGTAGAGTGCGTAATTCATTTTGGCCACTTTTGCATCTCAACTGACATGACCAACACATGGCTGTAGCCGTAGCACTTTCCTGTGGCAACACAGCCATTTTGGAAATTAGTTTTTTCATAGCTTAGTTCACTCTCGCTCAGTCCTTTTGGTCCAACTAGAGCATAATGCCTATATATATTGACAAAACGTTAACATGGCCACCAATGCAATTCTCAACTGTGGTCTGACTCCTATATAATGTTTAATCGACCTATAAGATTCCGATTCCGAATCCGATCGAGTGTCACCATTTATCTGACAACAGGTTTCGCCAGAAATCTGCTAAGCTGTCTACTTACTCCCGATACCAGCTTCACAAAATTTGTGCTTTCTCGTTTCCTAGTTGTTTCTAGCAGTGGGTATTCAATCAATCAGTAATTTATTTCCAACATACACACAACTTCCATTATTATAACAACACCATTTGCAACACGCACAATGCAAGTATAGATA
This sequence comes from Lamellibrachia luymesi, assembly GCA_009193005.1. NCBI lineage: Eukaryota > Metazoa > Annelida > Polychaeta > Sabellida > Siboglinidae > Lamellibrachia > Lamellibrachia luymesi. The sequence goes on from SDWI01002118.1 coordinate 30,390, forward strand.
AATCTAAATCCGAAACCTTAACTTTCTTGCTCCTTTTAAATCATCCCAAATAAAACTATGTCATTCGTGAAAGATCGGTGTCGTGACGTTGACTTGACGGACCTTCACAAACAGGACGCTGACCACTCCACATCCCATCACCCTGGCACACGCGGGAGAAGTCCCCGCCTGCTGCCCGGTAACCTGGTGAACACCGGTAGGTGGTGCTGGCGTTCACTGACAGGGACGGGTGTGAAACAGCGGCCTCCAACACTGGCATTGGTTTGTTGCACAGCATTTCTGGAACATATGCACAAATGTGTACTAACGACTGCCGGTGTTGCTGTAATGATTAATAATTGGGGCGTCTTACCAATTGTATGGTGCTTTACATTGTCACTATAAGAAAATACATCCTATTGGAAAAGACTTCGGCCAATCATAATTAGAAATTATTAGAACAACCATTCTTATTCTTATTCTTCCGATACAGCTCATGATTCAGTACTACCAGATATAACAAATGATATATAACATATTGTAATCTTAATTGTACATGAACGCAATGAATCAATTATTTGGTTGACAAAAAGGTCAAACAAATAATGTTTGCACTATGCAAATCAATGATTCACGATACACTCGTTCACTGGCTGGCTGGCTGGCTGGCTGCCTGCCTGCCTGCCTGCCTGCCTGCTTGCCTGCCTGCCTATAAGCCAGCCTGCCTCCCTCCCTCACTCACCTTTACACGTCGTCGGCACGCCTGACCAGTCTCTAGTCCACAGACAAGTCCTTATGATGCTGCCGGACACGTAGCAGTAGCCAGACCCGCACTCCAGAGTCATACTGTCGTCCAACTGGTCACCGGTCTGGTTGACGATGACCACGTGGGCAGTGGGAATGACCGGACATGTGATGGCTGCAGTAAAAACATGTAATGCATCATCTAAAATCGTTGACTAATGTGCGTGCGTGCGTGCGTGCGTGCGTGCGTGCGTGCGTGCGTGCATGCGTGCGTCTTCATTTGACTCAGCGTATCTAACTTTCCACTAAATGTTCCTTGTTCGTTATTACCATTATAAGATTTGACGTTACAATTCGATTTTCAAACCGGCTGAACAACAAAAACTCCACCGCTCCATAATTGGGTGCTCTAACCACCAGACCACTGCCCCATACCGCTCAAACAAGAAACAGCCCTGATTCACTCACGTTGACATTTGATGGTGACGTCTGTCCACAGACCCTGTGTTGTGCACGAGGACCGAGTAGTGCCAGACCTGAGTCGGTAGCCTTTCTCACAGACGTAGTCCGCCCGGCCATTCGTCCCCTTTCCCGACTCCTCCACTAGTGTGTGCAGCGGCTGCGGTAGCCTGGGCGAGTGTTCTGTCATTTTGCCACATTGGCAAATATGCACCAGTTCATTGACATATTTAAAATGAAATACATTCTTCACTCGCGTCTTGTTACAAATACAATGAGAAGAGGTAATCCGCATCGACCCGCCACCTACTGGAACCCAGATGTGATCAAAACACCACAAGTCGCTGGAAAAGTTGGAAAACTAACACGGAGAACGTAGGGCCTAGTTTGTTTAGCGTACCTCGGCAGACGATTGTGACCGCTCTCCCGACACACCGCGGTGTTGTCAGATTCCTGCTCGTAGCCCGTCTCACATGTGTAGATCGCCTTTAGACACAGTACATTATGATATGTCAACTCTCCAGAGGAACATGAGACACGCGGCGTTTGGGAAACCGTACTCAGAGGGGAAACCAAACACTCCCGACATCAGCAAATATTGAATACAAATTTACTGTGTTCAAATGATCTATTGTAGAAGGAAACTAACAATAATAATATTAGTTGTGATGTTTAAAGTGTTTTCAATTTTGTGTATATGTTACATTGACTGTAAGTAACCGTTTATAATTGTTTTTATATTTACAATTCATAGACATATCATAATTCCAAAGTTGCGGAAATGCTGCCTTTCGCAATGCATTATGGTGTTGTAACACCTTCACGCGTTGGCGTCCGTAGCTTATTGTGGAACGATAATAAGCATTAGATGATGCATTTCACACAAAAATTTCTACATGGCATCTTCCCAGCAACAAATCATTACCTCACGCTATCAGCAGAAACATAGACATTGACTGGATATTTACCATGCCTGGGAAGTTTGAGACCCAACTCGGCTCTCAACTTGACCAGTTCACTATGTCCAGCCTCATTTTAATTTCAGGCCCTAAATTCTAACGAAAGCTGCAGTGAGTGCCTCGTTTACTACGAACACATATGTGGCTACATACATGGAACAGTAACCCAAACACTAGTATCTGAGGGTAGAAGTCTCTGGAATCAGAAAAATAATTGTGACATTGGATTGTCCAGGTGTATACCTCCCGAATGTCCACCAGTATACATTCGTTTTCATTATCTACATATCACAGACATGTCATAGACATATCATAGACATGTCATAGACATGTCATAATCCCCTATACAATATTTGTTAGAGAGAACGACATTTATCAAAACGTGTGTACATCGTTTTCAAAACTTCTACAAAACAATCTACATACATCATATAATATAACATTACGTGATTAACCATTTGGATATATGTTTCTACGAACCTTCGCGTTGAGCTTCCTGCCAGTTACCGTCATTTTCGAGTGCTCGATTTGTCGAGGTTCGCCACACGTGATTTCTTTCAGTACACAGCATCAGTGGCATCAATGCATTTTAAATGTACGATTCACATTAATGTTTACGATCATTTGTGGATGCATCTTGTGGTGTGTATATACCGTTAACACTAACGAGCATGGATAATACTAAATATCTCATAACCAGTATATCAGAATGCATCTTGCATCTTCATTACTTCTTTCAATTCCTCTTGTCAACTCCCAGCGTATCGTCTTATAAGAACTATATTTCCCTACCCGCCCCTTGCTCCCATGTTCACACAAGGATTATTCATCTCCCAGTTATGTTACTCCCATTTTCATGAATGGGATCTCTTCCCAGATGAAGGTCGTTCAATCTTAGCGCTACGGTAATCAAACTTCATCAATCATAGAACCTCCTAGAACCTGTATAATATAAAGTTGAGCATCCTCCCTCTTTTCATAGAAACATTCCTGACACATTTCTCCACAACACGTCTCTTGAATTTATCTACAAGGACACTACTTTCCCCGCAGTTATTACTAACATTCTTACTTTCATAAACGGGGACGTCCTTCCTGCCCGAACTGCTTATTTTACACCCACCTACACAGACGGGGTCTGTCCCCTCCCATGCCGCTTCTTTGTTACATCGCTTCGTCAGGTTGCCTCGTTCCAGTCTGAAGCCGTCGACGCATGCGTATTAGGTATATTCGTTCATCCGGGTTCCGCCGACATCCAGTAGTGTATAGTTGACTTCCGTTGGATTCGGACACTTTATTTCTACATCATACCAATGGAGACAACATGTAACGTTTTTTTATTTGCACTGCTTTGCAGAAATAAAAGTTGCTCCGTTGTTCCACTCACTGGTTCAGCCACCTTCCATGCATAGTCACTCACACACCCACCCACCCATAACTCGGTCTCACTCACTCGCTCGCTCGCTCGCTCGCTCGCAGGCACGCATGCACGCACGCACGCACCTACACCTGTTCTAATGTCACACTGACCTTCACACATGGGTGGTGTTCCAGTCCACTGCTTGTTGTCCAGACAGGTTCGGGTCCAGTTTCCCACTCCGCGCTTGTATCCCTCCTGACAGTCGTACGTGATCGTTGTCATGTAGGTCGTCTCTTCAGCGACCTCGTAGAGGGGGTGGGCCACCGGGGCCAGACTCCCGCACGACACGACTGACAACGGAACAACTCAGCGATAGCAACGAACACTGTGCCATGTCTTGTAAAACATCCGTGCGATTCAAACAAACAGTCCCCAAATACAAACCCAACTGCACTACATTTATACAAATCCTGTTTTGTTTTACCCGCTGGCAGAAAAGAGCAAGCTCCAGTTGGCAAGTGGACAATTAAAGAAAACAGTTTTCTTAACATATAGAGTCCGACCCTGTTTCTCCTATAGCCAGCCCTTATCAGACGTCTGTCAATATTGCATATAAGCATATTCACAGTTAGCTTTTAATAACGCTACTCTTACCATCTAGTTCTACATTCATTAAGCTTAAAAATACGTATATCGGTATTTCTAATTCAACATTTAAAAGTAAAATACCATTTACATTTGATTTTAAATATTAAACGCATCACATTTTTTATTATAATATAAATAATACCATAAAACACTCAATTATTTGCTTAATAACATTTATTTGTTCATTACACATTATGTATGTTACGATCCACATATGTGTATGTTTATCTAAATATGATCACAACTACGAAACGTCTGATTTTGATTTGATGATCTACGTAGTTCCACTCACTTCGACAAAGTGGCTTGATGCCGGATCATCTGCGATTAGCCAGGCACGTTCTCTCGGTGTCACCCGTGATCAGGTCGAAGCCCGTCATGCAGGAGTACGTGACAGTCGTCGCGTAGGCATACGAAGTGGCGTTGATATCTACTTCAGTGAATGACGGATACTCAGGCGGGGGACATCGGATCGCTGAAGAGATGTGAAAAAATATAATTCAGAGCATGGAAGATGGATCATCTACTGTGATTTCTGTAACAGTTGTGTCTTCAATTAAAATAATTATTTTGTCAAACTTGTCGACGCCATGTGTTTAATGTTTCTCAATAATAATTTGTTTCAGACGTTACATTTCGTTCTCTATTCGGATATTTTTGTTAGCTTTGGTTGGTTTAGATAATTCCTTTTCATCCGTTCACGTACCCGTGCATTGCGGGGGGTCGGCACTCCAGCGTCCATCCAAATTATACACCAGCTCTAGGCTACCATTGGTCAGCCTAAAACATTCGCGGCACCTGTACCTTACCACGGACCCGGCGATAGTGCCTGGGTCAGAGGTGATCTCGGTATTTTGCAGATGTGTCAGGTTTCGGCAGTGGATCCTTGGAACATACATGCATCATTCGCGGTATATGCAAGAAACTTTCATTGTTACCCTGTTCGTTTATGTACGTCAAAATACTGTTTTGACGTACATATAAATGATACCTTCTTGATTGACGAGATACATCTTATCGTTACCACGGAACATAACACATGCGTTGAATACGTATGCTGCTATGCAATATGCAATACCGATTGCACATACATAATCGTTGTTTCATTCTAAAATGCACACACACACACACGCACACGTACGCACGCAAGCACACACACACACGCACACACACCAATTTGACAGCGCTTCATATTGTCGACGAAAACGCCCTTTGAACACGGTCAGGTTCACAGCTCTCTAGCCAACTACTGATTTTAACAATTTATCTATATAACAACAAAAATCATGTTAGAGTCATTATTACGATTACATCGAAATTTTAAACATGTCTAAACACAACGCAATAGTTGACTGGCTTACTTTCACAGTGCCCAGTGATATTTGGGGTCCATTCCCACTGAAAGGTGCACCTCTGTACTTGCTGCCCTTGTAGCACATAGCCGAATTCACAACTTAGTTCACAGGTGTCGTTGTAGAGACTCTTCTGTGTCGCACAACGTGTGCTGTTGTACCGCCCAAAAGTGACGATTGCCAAAGGTTCGCAGGTGATCGCTGCAGGAAAAAGGAGAAGTAAACGTAGGCAACATTGCGATAACAGTAAAGCATCGAAAGACAATGCAAAATGTGTGCGATTGTGTGCGTGTGGGTGTATGAACGTGTGTGCGCTTGTGTGCACATGTGTGTGTGTGTGTGTGTGTGTGTGTGTGTGTGTGTGTGTGTGTGTGTGTGTGTGTGTGTGTGTGTGTGTGTGTGTGTGTGTGTGTACGTGCGTGCGTGCGTGGGCGTGCGTGCGTGCGTGCGTGCGTGTATGCGTGCGTGGTGCGTGCTTCCGATACCTTGATTGGCTACCGGCTTTTCTACGGTCCTACAACAACGTCTATCACCGGAGCACAGGCATGGCACCGGAGAAAGTCAACGCGGCGAACTAGGGTGTTGTATGTTAGCGCTTGTACGGCAGCGAGGGAGGCAGGGCAAACTGAAACTGCGAGTCAGGGATCGCGTGCGAAGCAGCAAAGTGAAGAGAATGTTCAAGAAGAGTTTCGATAACGTCCAATACGTTCCCGTGTTGTGAAAAGATTTCATAACGGTCGAGAACGATATAAGAGACGACGCCGGACGACCCGTACCATTCGAACGAGGCAATGTGACGGCGACGCTTCATTTCCGCCGTCGTAAGGCGGTTTCGTTCTAACACCCGACGAGTGCGACAGAGTTCATTTCATCTCGTGCGTAAGGGCAACCTGCGAATCGCGGTGCACTTTGGCACCGCTCTCCAGCAGACGGTGAACGTCGTCGTGTACGAGGAATTCGAGACGGTTCTGGAGATCGACATAAGCAGAAACGTTGTGTACCACTACTGATGATGGACACTGAGCACGAGCGAATCCTCGCCGCCGACCCGTACACCAGGAATATCATGCGGAGCGTGGTTCCCAAAGACGGTCTATCTAAAATGATCAGCGCCTATCAGACATCCTTCATCTGCAGCACTGACGACTGGGCCAACACCGGATCGGTCTTTACGTGAACGAGGACCGTCGCGGCGAATACTTCGACTCGTACGGACTTCCGCCGCAACACTCGGCGTTCCACGCATAGATAAGAGACTTCTATGTCGGGGCCGTTGAAGACCTATACGAGTGTATTTGGCACTGATTTAGTCGATAACGATTGTCGCGTGTTCGATTGGCTCAAAGATGTAAGAGAGGGTGCGCATTGTAGTCAGTAGTAGTCATTGCTTAATGACGTTGCTTATTTGCGTGGGACATAATCGTTCGATGTACGAGTACATATGTATTTGTAATTGCTTAATGTAATTGTTTCATTATACAAGTATAGCATGAATGGTCCGAGTAAGCATCAGAACGCGATCAACAAGGACGCGTTCCTCGACGCGTCGATCAACAAGGACACGTCGAGGAACGCGTCCTTGTTGATCGCGTTCTGATGCTTGCGTCGTGCCGAGGACACATAGTCGCCGAATCGACGAAAGCGCGGATTCGGATCGTACTCGACGATCTGGCACACGTGGTCGATGACGATCTGGCACACGTGGTCGATGACGAGTCAGTGGAGCAGGTGCCACTTCTGCAGCGGCGTGGTGATCATGATCTTGTCGTCGAGCGCACGTAGCTGTGTTCTTTCACATACCGACGCATGAACGGACCGATGTCGGCGCGAGTGATCTGGGTGTTCTTGAACACGGGTTGCACATCGGCGAAACGACGACGTAAGATCTACGATACGCTGATGTCGCACTCGACCAGTCCAAAGAGCGTATCGGAGCTCACCGCCTCCAAGATCTGCGCTTGAGTGAGTTCTCGCTTTACGCGTTGACGACGCCCAGGAAGTCGTCCATCGTCGTCATACCGTTATCGAGCCACGTATTTTGACACCGCGCGTACACCTCGTCCGAGATATTCTCCTCTTTCGGGAGAAGGCTTCTTTCGGCGGTAGAGCGGGTTCATCTAGTTTTCGCCCGTCGTCCATATATTCGTGCGGGAATTGTCCTTTCATCAGCTCGCATCCGTACGCTTTCAGAAACTTGTTATAGTTGAAACCTGGTGCAAGGTATTTCGTGATGTCCAGAATTGTCAGTGTGTCTGTTAACAAGCACATGAAGTCGTGCTATCATATAATAGTAAATCATACAAGTCTACAAATATACATACACAGTCATTTATTTGCATAATAAAATATATATGCGTAGCATGTACAAAGGAAATCTCTACCATAGTGTGAATGTAATATATTACATATGTAGATACATCAAGTCCTACTGCATAAATCACACACAGAACATATTGGGTAGAATCTAAACATCCTGACCATAATTGCGCAACTATCACTTATCAGACTGCCAGCTTTTACTTCTAAGTCAAACCACAAATCACCACAGCCAATACTGGCTTCCCTTCCATCATCTGTGAAACACACAAAAACACATGGTATTCTCTTCGTCAATGTCCAGAAATGTCAGTGTGTCGGTCAACATGTACGTGAAATCGTTGTGCTTCTTGATAACTAAATACGAGGAGACGTCCTGTTGTTCGCAGACTTCGTCAAATAACATGTGCGGTACCAAATACTTTTTACGACGTTCAGGTCGTACTTACATCGACGACTACTGGAGAACCCGAGAAGATTACTGGACTAGACGGGATGACAAAATTCCAGCATACGTACACTGTGTGCGTGAACTTACAGAAATACATAGGAAATTCGCGATAGCGTGAGTACTTTTCCGCATCAGAGGCAAAGCCTACCTTGTTGGGTTTTACCTTATGTTGCTAAGCCTGATTTCCGCTTATGCACTGATTCCAATATTACTTTATCTTTAATTTTAGAATTATATTTACTATATCGGGTTTTGTAAAGTATCGCTTATCCCTTACATTCCATCTATTTCAGAAGAACGCAGCCGGTTCCCAACCAACACGCTGAGAACTGGAGTAACGAAATGAATGAATAAACGGTAAGTAATAATTTTAACGTATCTAATCCTTTCCGCCTTGGAAATAAATACATAACATTCTGTATTACGATGTTTGAATTATGGACTACCTACATAACCTATTCATGCGCCACCCCTAACGCTAAACTTCCAATGTGGGCTCCCACACTACATTTGGATATAATTGCTTAACTTGTTGATGCCATCCGTCTATACACACTCTAACATTTATTCACCATATCCAGGACAGTTCACACAATAACAAGTGTCGCACGGCACGTATTGAAGTCGTGTGTAATGAATAAATAAATGCTGTTGATGGTTAATGTGCATTAAGCTGACAGAAATCACGATTAATTTTAAGTGCTGCTGAGTGCTGCATCTGCATAGATTAGTAATTACGAAACATATACATGTCATATATTGATCTGATATGCACACTGGGATGGATAAATACCGAAAATATAACATATTAAACTAGGAGATATTTAGCTCACAATCGATGCTTGAAAACCCTCTCGCGGGTGATTTATTGAAAACACTTTGATTTTTGTCAGCTTAATGCACATTAACCATTAACTGCATGTATGTTCTAATAACAGTTGTGTAATCTATATGCTGCAGATGATAATGCCACTATATGTTTTTGATATAGGTTGATTAGTTCAAGGGATATTAATCTATGACATACGAATAATTATATTTATTTAAAGTCTTACATTTCAAATTGCCATAGCTCGAAAACTAATGGCGCTAGGACACTCACATATGGATTTCATGGTTATCTTACCAAGGACTTTAAACTAAGCGGATCCATTAAAAAATGTAGAGATCAATCCAACACCCAATGTTTGAGTTCACATGGAATAACCTTGAAGTGAAAAAAAAACATATTTCATATGTTCACCTCGTGGAAATAGTATAACCGAGTCGCAGTAGGCTTATGTGATATGTTGTTAAACTCTAGGCGAGGCGTGCCAATTATATATTTTAAATATTCATATTCGCACTATCTAGCTGTCAGTACGCCGGCAGCATGAAACAACTGCGAGGCCGCGGCTTGCCCGCGAACTCGGGTTGTCGACGGCGCGATTATTCACTCGATTATCGATCATTCGTTGTTCGCTTTACCAAATGGATTGTTCGACATCACGTAGTCTTAGGCAGCAACAGTGAGTGGGTAGTGTCGTTTACGGTGCATCTGTCACATTTCAAGTTGTTGACTTGTCTGATGGCGTGGTTGTCACCAGGGCTTCTTCTTATGGCTTGGTTGTCACCAGGGCTTCTTCTTCGAACTTTACTGCTAACGTCCGTCTATCTCGGGGCAACCGACGCAGCAGGTGAGACATAGTGCGATTTGAATAGACCATCTCGGTGAACATAATCAGCCGTTATTGTACTTAATAAAATACAAATGATCGTTTCAAGTGGGAGTGGGAGTGTCGTGTGTGTCACCATGATGGCGGGATGATATCAAGGAGTGGACAAGTGGGAGTGTCGTGTGTGTCACCATGATGGCGGGATGACATCAAGGAGTGGACAAGTGGGACTGTCGTGTGTGTCGCCATGATGGCGGGATGACATCAAGGAGTGGACAAGTGGGAGTGTCTGGGTGTCACTAGGATGGCGGGATGACACCAAGGAGTGGACAAGTGGGGTGTCGTGGGTGTCACCATGATGGCGGGATTATTATTATTATTATACATTTATAATGCGCCGTGTATCCGGGTTAAAAACCTGCTCAAAGGCGCTGACAAGGTAATGCTAAATCATTTTAAATAAATTGAAGAGCTAAAATAAAATGTGATGAAAAGACAGGTAAACATAAGTTAAATAAAAAGTTCAATAAATGATTTAAATGAATTAATGATGTCAAGAAATTAAATAAATACATAAAATAAAATAAATAAATAATACATAAAAAGATAAAATAAACAACTACAATTAAGTTGATACATTAGATAAACATATAAGTTAATCAGATCAGTTAAATAAACAAATTAAATAAATAATAAGTTAAATAAGTAAAATGTTCGAGTGATTAAAATGTCAACAGAGTGTTCGAAAGGCTTCGCGAAAGAGATGTGTTTTTAGAAGTGACTTGAATACCGCAACGGAGTTGGCTTGCCTAATTGCGGGAGGTAGGGCGTTCCACAATGTCGGCCCTGCCACAGAAAAGGCCCGACGACCGTACCGCTCGAGATGGTACCGCGGTATAGTCAATAGATGTTAATCGGCGGATCTCAGTGTTCGGGTGGGTGTGTATGGAATCACTAGCGACGACAGATACACTGGGCATAGATGATGCACAGCGCGAAACACAAGTAAAAGAAGCTTGAATTCGATTCGCTGACGAACACGCAACCAATGTAAACTGAATAAAACTGGTGTTATGTGATCTCGTCTGCGGGTTCCAGTAATCAGCCGTGCCGCGGAGTTTTGAATCATCTGCAGTTTCCGCAGATGCGTCTCGGGCAGTCCATAAAACATAGCGTTGCCGAAGTCCAAGCGCGACATGACTAAAGCATGAATAATTGTTTTACAAGCAATGGTGGAAAGGCTTTTCCTGATAGTTGCAATGCCGCGAATGTGACAGTATGCCACCTGGCAGACACGGCGTATCTGCGCCGCCATTGTCATTGTGTCATCAAATACAAAACCGATATCGCGGATAAATGGTTTCGGCGTGACGGAGCAGCCACAGACATCAATGACTAGGTCAACAGGAGGTTGAACACGTTTGCGATTCTGCGCAGCGGAAATCACGACGGCTTCCGTTTTACACTCGTTAAGAAGAAGGTTGTGGGACACCATCCATGACTTTACATCGGCGGTACTTCGCGATATGCGGTCAATGGCAGTTGTAGCATGCGCTGGCTGATCACGCGGAAATTCAACATACAGCTGGGTATCGTCAGCATACATGTGGTAACGGAGTTGGTGGTGTTCGAAGACATGGTTGAGCCCCAGACAATAGATTGTAAAAAACAAGGGTCCCAGCACGCTACCCTGCTGTACACCAGAGCATAAACCAACACTTCTTGAGGTGACGTTATCAACTTTAACAGCTTGCGTTCGCTGCGAAAGGTACGACTGTATCCAGCGGTGTGCGTTGTCACGTATGCCAATTTCGTGCAGTTTGTCTAGAAGAAGACGATGATCAACAGTATCGAAGGCAGCACTGAGATCGAGCAACACCAATGTCACGGTATTCCGATTGTCGAGCGAATGTAGAATGTCGTCCTGTATACGAACGAGGGCTGTTTCACAGCTGTGAGCAGGACGATACGCACTCTGAAAAACGTCGAAGAGATCATTCGAGTCCATGTACTGCCGGATTTGCGATGCTACATACTTCTCGAGGAGTTTTGATATGAAATTCAGGTTGGATATCGGTCGGTAGTTGAATAGTATTTCAGGGTCAAGATCACTCTTCTTTAACAATGGTGTCACGACGGCGTGTTCCATAACAGCTGGCATTATTGAGGACTCGATCGACAGGTTCACAATGCGTGTTAGCACCGGTGCGAGCTTAGCAATGTTCGATTTAAGCAGGGTTGCAGAAATGATGTCGATGTCAGTTGAAAGTTTGCTAGTACCCTTCATTACCAGATTACAGATGTCATTGCAAGTAGCTAGTTCGAAGTCACAAAGAGGATCCACAACACGACAGTCATTATCATCTGCGAACACCGACAGCTGGCGCTGCTACTTATAGTCGCCAGATGTACACGGATATCAGTGATCTTGTTAGTGAAGTTCGTGACGAAACAATCAGCCAATGCGCCTGGACCATCGTCACTTTTCGGAAACAAAGTTTTACTTGAGCGACCCATCAGGTTGTTTGTGATGCGGTACATCTCTTTGTTATTACGGGCTGATGATTTAATCTCGGCACAGTAATACGCAGATTTGGCCAAAACGATGCTTTGCTTGAAAGTGTCACGCAAATCCGTGTAAATTTCACGATGAACAGTGAGTTGTGTGTGGCGCCATTTGCGTTCGGCTCGTCTAACCTGCTGTCTCATCCTCTGCAAGTCATCGGTTCTCCACGGTTGCCTGGGACGCACATTTATCGTTCGTCGGATAACGGGTGCATGCTTGTCGATTATGGTAAAAAGTTGAGACATGTACTGTTCACATAAACTGTCAATGTCATCGGCGGGAGAGGTGACCAGCGGAGAATCGATCAGTTCGCGTGTGAACTGCTTCATGTCGATTGAGGCGTATTTACGGTAGAATATCTTTTTTCGCACAGGTCGAGGTTTAGCTGTAACGAGCTTGCACATAATGACGTGGTGGTCTGTCAGCAGTGACTCTACGGACACGTCTGTTAGCACAGAGCCTGTCACCGGTGAGATCACCAGATCAAGAATGTTACCTCGGCAGTGCGTTGACGATGTCACGTGTTGTTGTAGATTAATGTCGTTGAGAATTGCAGCCAAGCCATTTCCGTAGTGAACGTTGAAATCACCAAGTATGATGAGTCCAGTTTTTTTTATGGAGACACGCTCGAGTAATTCGCCGAATTCCTCTAGGAATACGCGAAACGGCTTAGACTTGCGACCAGATGATGGTGGCCGGTACACCACAAAAATGCGTAATGCTGCTGCAACGCTCGATCCGCGTAGCAGGACTTCGAGACATTCGAAAGATTAGGCGGGCCACGATTTGGATAGTGCAAGGCGAAATTAAGCTTTGAACAGAACCCCAACTCCTCCACCGCGTCGATCGTTTCGCGGGAGATGTTGGAACTTGTAACCGTGAGGGACAATAGCAGATATCAAAGATGCATCGTTATCAGTTAACCATGTTTCCGTCAGACAAAGAATGTCAATGTCGTTTTCGCATGCGTAATCTGTGATAAAATCGGCCTTATTACGTAGCGATCTGACATTCAACAGCCCGAGCGTAGCTGCAGTACAGCTGTGAAGCGCACTGACCGGGGTGATCAGCTGAACGAGATTCCAGCTGTCAACACATGTTTGTTTAGTTGGAATTGATTGGCGAGTGGGTGGCCGATGTCCGATCACTGGTTGAATGGTTCGTTGTTTACGAACACCACCTCGGCAGCCGCGTCTCGTTGGTAACTTTGCTGCAATGCCGAGTTCAATCGCTGTCATCCATGCATCGGCATTCAGGCGTGACGCATTGAAAAGTTCAAGTAGCTGACAGGCACAAACGGCGGACTTTTGCAGGATGCGACTTCCTTGTATATCCCAGATATGTTGACGAACGTACACAGTAAAACTCGGCGTGGTAGAATAAATAAAACATATAAAAATGAGGCAAAATGTCGACAACTGTTTGCATGCAGCCAGCTCGGCGCAAATCACATGACATCAAGGAGTGGACAAGTGGGAGTGTCGTGTGTGTCACCATTATGGCGGGATGACATCAAGGAGTGCACAAGTGGGAGTGTCGTGCGTGTCACCATGATGGCGGGATGATATCAAGGAGTGTATACGTGGGAGTGTCGTGGATGTCACCAGAACGGCGGGATGACACCAAGGAGTAGACATGTGGGGTGCCGTCGATGTCACCACGATGGCGGGATGACACCAAGGAGTGGGCAAATGGGGGTGTCGTGGCTGTCACTAGGATGGCGGGATGATATCAAGGAGTGGACAAGTCGGAGTATCGTGACTGTCACCAGAATGGCATCAAGGAGTAGACAAATGGGAGTGTCGTGGCTGTTAACAGGATGGTGGGATGACCCAAAATATGGACAAGTGGGAGTGTCGTGGCTGACACCGGGATGACGGGATGACATCAAGGAGTGGACACGTGGAAGTGTCGTGGCTGTCACCAGGATGACGGGATGACACAAAGGAGTGGACATGTGGGGGTGTCGAGACTACCTCTACTAAAGTAGAGGTAGTCTACTTTAGTAGAGGTAGTCACACACACACACACGGACGCACGCACGCACGCACGCACGCACGCACGCACGCACGCACGCACACACACACACACACACACACACACACACACACACACACACACACACACACACACACACAAACACAATCAATATGAAATAATTCTTAAATTACACTGTATGCATGTTCTTCATTTATTGGTTAATTTGGTGTCTGATTACACAAACAATTCAAAATAGGACGTCGCCATAATTATTAACAGCGTCGAAGCTACAGCCGCCGTATTTTTTCTGTAAAATCTACTCGCACGCTAAGAATTGGAATTCAAAATCTACTCATCCGCTAAGAATTGGAGTTCTAAGTGTTACTTAAGATGATGGTCTTGCTTCTTTAATCGTTTCCGAAGTTTACCGGTCACTGTGTAAACGCGCCGACTGCCTGGCTTCGTACGGCTGGCGTCGCCTTTGTCTTTGCCGTCCGGCCGCGAAGCCGTGACTGACGGTAACACCGGGGGGATTCTGCCAGTTTTGCACTGGGTTACTGACCGTATTCCTGAATAACGAGGTGACAGTATTAGCAGGACTAACGTCCTATTCTTTACTATGGGAAATCATTCAGGACTGAGCCAGGGTGACCGTAATGACGAGGTGATCGTACCAGTGAGGTGACCGTAAACCGAGGTTCCACTTTATATATCATGTCATTCGTATTGCAGTGCCATTGGAATGCCTTTTCACGCAGCAGGGAAAAGAATACATGGGACACGTCAACGTTACCAAAAATGGCCGAACATGTCAGAGATGGGACTCGCAGAGTGTATGTCGTTATTGAAATATGAAACTTCAATTGCACATATTTTTTCATCGCAGCAGTTTTAACTATTCATTGTGACAGGAGAGTCATACTGAGATATGCGAGCTGCAAATATTACATATAGAGATACCTAACAACAAATTACATATTATTTAGTTAACGCAGAACGCACAGTTAACACAGAACACGACTGCGGCCTCCTGAAGAGCCACCGAGGCCGCAGCTGTGGGGCGGGGGGCATACCCGTGACAGAATCTCCGCACGGGCTACTACTGTGCCGCCATCTAGCGGTTGTAAATATGATGAAGGCAACTGAAAGTTACCGAAATGTAACAACAAAACAAAGGCAAATTGGCTGTAAAAACGATAAAAATCTCGATAAATGTGATTAAATTGTGTACATATTTACGGTGTTTTTTTTTCTTGTTTGGAATGTTTAGCTAATTTACACAAGCACGCACGCACGCACGCACGCACGCNCACACACACACACACACACACACACACACACACACACACACACACACACACACACACACACACCCACACACATATAATACGAATAATGTTTGTTTCACTTGTAGCCACACCGCCACAGATGCGTCCACGCAACCTGCAACATGTTACCAGATGATTCAGTCAGCGCCGCTAATAATTATTGCCGCAATACTGGCGCCGACGAAGACAAGCCGTGGTGTTACACTATAACTAGTAAACGATGGGAGCTCTGTGCCATCCCGTCTTGTCCACCTAATACAGGTAGGGCAATAGAACCCGGCGTTACAGCCTTGTTTTAAAGTGTTATTTTGACAAAATGAGCCGCGTATGCGAATATACTGACTATTATTTATACGATTGATCGTCACATCGTGTGATGAAAGATTCATCCTATGTTGAAATGTTATGTTCTCTTTAATAGTTACGACACGTTCTGTTATACACGTGTCACATCGTTGACTTCTTCAACAAATATGTACCAGGTTGGGAATAACACACAGAGTAAACAACGCTTGTCTTGCCACCTAAGTTAAATGAGAATTGTGACATACACACATCATTATGACATACTATATTTAAGTCTACGTTGACATTTACCTATACGTAGTCTAACGTACGGTACACTCAATTGTTTCATATATTCACTGTGTAGGTTGCATTGCTGGAATATATTATAACTGTAATATATGGTACAGGAACGATTTCACGGGAATGGTTGCACAAATGCATTTGTATCGCCTAAATAAGCATTTATACAGCAACCTTCATCGAAAATTTCAGAGCATTTGCTATTACGGCTATGAATCTTTGTGCGCAATTTCAACGGTTTTCAGTCTCATTTGTATTTTTATAAAAATAAACCTCATAATAATTAATTACCAAATGTTATGGAAAGCAAGTGAAGTGCTACAATACTTCAACATAGAAATGCACATGCCAAGTTTGATCCAGATTGACTGATTCGGTTTTGTTTTATGTTATTTGGAATGGGCTTCATGATTTTCCGTTAAATAAATAAATATGCTGTCCTTTCCTGAACATTGACACGTTTAATGATTTAACAGACAGACGTTGGTATATTGCGTTGGAATATCTGCATAAAGTGGTGCAATGTTCAGTGTTCAACAAACTGAACTGAGCTAATATCAATTTCAATTAGAAAAATTCCGTTAAAATGTTCCCTTTCCTGACCAAGCACATATATTGATAATGGTGGCCAGGGGGCAGTTTTCCTAGAATACAAGACTATTTCGTAGTAGCAGTTTATTCAAACATTCATCAAGTTATTAACCCATCTAACAGCTGTACATATGCGCCATAAATATGGTATGCATTCTCATCTACTAGCCAAAGGTACCCTTGGGACATAGCTTCTTCGGTGCCTGCCACTTGTTAAAACGGTCACATTTTCCATATAATGTGTAATGTACATATAAAAACTAATACTTTAAAATATCACAGCAAATACATAATATAATTCGTCACCGGAATATTTGACGGTATGTTGAAATGCACCCATATAGCTGGAACAGAAATTTCCTGAAAGTGTATCGCAATTATGGAATGATTCCTATATGTGACATTACAGAACCACTGGAATGATTCCTATATGTGACATTACTGAACCACTGGAATGCTTAGTGACGACGAAAGGAGCCGAGTATATAGGACACGTCAGCTCTACTATATCTGGCAGAACTTGTAAGAAATGGAGTGTGCAAAACGTATGTGTACTTATTAGAAATTGCAGTGTGACATGTATAAATATATAAGTATAAGGGGGCGAGGGAGAGAGGGGTAACAAGTGAGAGAGAGAGGAGAGCGAGGGAGCGAGGGGTGAGGGAGAGAGAGAGGGTGTGAAGAGAAAGAGAGGATGAGGGAGAGAGAGAGAGTAGTTACGGACGGAGAGATGGGGCGAGGGAGACAGAGAGGGTGACGGAGAGATAGAGAGGGGTGAGGGAGAGAGGGGGGCAAGGAAATAGAGGGGTAAGTGAGAGAGACAGAGAGAGAGAGAGAAAGAGAGAGAGAGGGGGGAGCGAGGGAGAGAGGGAGCGAGGGAGAGATAGAGAAGGGGCGAAGGAGAGATAGAGAAGGGGCAAGGGAGAGAGAGAGGGGCGAGGGAAGTAGAGGGGGCGAGGGCGAGGGAGAGAGTGAGGCCCGACGGAGAGAGAGAGAGGGCGGGGGAGAGATGGAGAGGGGTCGAGGGAGAAAGAGAGGGGCAACGGAAAGAGAGAGGGGTCGAGGGAGAAAGAGAGGGGCAACGGAAAGAGAGAGGGGTCGAGGGAGAAAGAGAGGGGCGAGGGAGAGAGATATATAGTCTATGATAGCTACGTAACGGTTATGATTTACAGCCCCACAGTCATGGAGGGCAGACAACCAACAAAGACTACTTCCCTGACTCTTCGATTTATGACGCGTCAAATAACTGCCGTAACCCCACAAAAAACGATGATGTTGGTGCATGGTGCTACACTACAGACAATGAAAAACGATGGGAATTTTGCGACATTCGAATATGTGCAGGTATTTGCATATGTCTATGTATAATATATATATACAT
>SDWI01002120.1:0-29414 GCA_009193005.1 Lamellibrachia luymesi
TGGGATAATATATTACCGATCTTAGCGGTTAGGAGAACGCACGCGCGCAGCACGCGTGCAGCACGCGCGCGCGCGTTAGTCGCTAGATGGCGCTATCATTCCCGCTAGGGGGAGGTGCGCGCGCAACCGGATGGAGATGTAGACCATGGGCTGTAAAAAGGGAGGTTTGAAAAGCTAATATATACTACTAACATACAGACCGCGACCGAGGCGAGCTTATTACAACGTTGGCCCAACCAAGCTGTGCTAGCTGGGAATTTGTACCACAGAATCTTGTGAATTCACGTACGGAAACATGTGAATTTAACTAGTAGAAACACGTGATTTCACGTGTTTGGAACCACTTCATACACTTGTCTGTACACTCAATTTGTACACCGAATCTTGTGAATTCACGAACGGCAATACGTGAATTGATCCAATTAAGACACGTGATTTCACGTGTTCTGAACCAGTGTACACACGTGTCTGTATACCAAACTTTTCCACACAATCCCACGAATTCACGTACGGTAACACGTGAATTGAACCAATTGAAACACGTTATTTCACATTTTCTGAACCAGTTAATACATGTCTGTACACCCATACACAGTGTGCACATTGACTGGCGTGTATCCCGTATACACAGTGTGCACGTTGACTGACGTGTATCCTGTATACACAGTGTGTGTATTATATCGCATTTAATTATCCTGTATGTTCATTTGCAGCTAAATCATGGTCAGGCACTACAAGAAAAATGCAAACAGAGGAGTGTACGGTGATGGCAAGTTGCGTTGAGATCAGTCAGTTGAGACGGCATGCCGCTCATCCGCTCAGCAAAGAATTGGGAGTTCCGGCTCGCACTATTTGTATATTTTATATATATATNGAACCAGTTGAAACATGTGAATTCACCTTCAGCTTCACCTTAATCATGTGTCATTATTACCTGGGAATATATTAATTAATGTCATGCCTGTTTTACATAAAGCATAAGAATTATATCCATATTATTTGTCAATAGATGGTGTTTTGAATGCTAACTTTGACTGTGTTATGCTATATATAATTTTTTTGGTGAAATAAACAATACCGATTCTGAATCAAGCATGTCCAAAACTAGATTGTTATATCAACTGACCAGTCCACAGTCCCTCCTTGGTGCAGTTACCTGTCGCTCCAGTGCACTTCAGTCACACCGAGCAAGCGAGGCCAATGAAGTGGAACTTGGCAGTCAGAGTCTCAAAGTCAGTGAACATCTCTGTTGTGTCCAGTTCCTTCCCATCGTCTGGCAAACAGGGAGGAAACTGAGCCAGTCACTCATGGTTCACTAAAACCTTGCAGTTGCTATGGTAAACAAAAATAATGCAGTGAATTTGAAGGCATGGAGTTAACAATATCATAATTTAAATGGAAAGTACATTAAACACATTCACTTTGAACAAACAAAATTTAATTTATTTTAAACATAAACCCCTATTAAGTACTGCAAACTGTTCAAATACACAGGGTAATACAGAAATTTAACATTTTATAGTTCACTGGCAACAAATACAAAGTTCACGTTATTCTTGTATTAGAGAAATAAATTGTATACTCATATTAAAACTGTAGTAATTTTTGTAAACCAACGCAGAATATGTGTTAACATTAGTCGAGCTCTCAATAAATTTTTTAATGACGTTAAATAACAGAATGTTTGTACCCCATCCAGAACAACTCTCTGTTGCTTGATATGCACTTGATTGCATG
Source organism: Lamellibrachia luymesi (assembly GCA_009193005.1). Lineage (NCBI taxonomy): Eukaryota > Metazoa > Annelida > Polychaeta > Sabellida > Siboglinidae > Lamellibrachia > Lamellibrachia luymesi. The sequence continues at coordinate 1,738 of SDWI01002120.1, forward strand.
TAACCGCGATGACTCTGCATTCATGCTCGTTTTTGGTGTCATGAGAGAGAGAGAGAGAGAGAGAGAGAGAGAGAGAGAGAGAGAGAGAGAGAGAGAGAGAGAGAGCCCCATTCTTGAGGCATTGCATAGCATACAAGCAGCGAACAGTGCAGCTGGATAGAACTGATGCTTACATATGATAATAATAAAGTAGATATACAGGGCCCAATCAATCAAGGTGCTTTACATACATGTAGTTCATCACTGTTAAATTAATTTCATGCTATTTAGTAACTGTAAAAAAGCCAGTACTAAAGTAAAAATCAACGATATTGAAATGGTATATGTAAGTAAATTTCTACGTGTTTTAATAGGATGATAACTTTGGAGTTGTCCATATTGGAATAATGCGTACTAGTGCAAAATATTTACTAGACAAAAATGCTTGCCTAAAAGTATACTATTCACAGTACCTGCCTTGAGTTTCATGTTGTTGTGGCGTGTGGGGAAATACCTACAAAACAAATACTGACTGCATTTAATTGTTACAAAAGCAGTTAGCAAGGATTGTCAGCAATGTACACTATTGCCATCATACAAATGGATTAACTTGTGAATTGCATATATTGAAGCTATCTGATTTTGTAAAACTAAAAACTCCCATTATAATGTGTGAAGCAAAAAAGTTACCAAATAATCTGCTGTTATTATTCAACAGTTTATGACACAACACGTGAATCACGACAAAGTAAAAACTTAAGACAGGTATTTGTAAGAATTACTCTAAATTATAAACCAGTACGCTAGGCTTCACAAGTGAAATAGAACGTTCACACGTCGTGGTTAAATAAGTGTTGTTCTTTTAGTCATTTTCAAAACATAACTCGCTGGCTGAGCCATCAATATGAACCACCCGAGCTTTGTCATAGTTGTAACAACTTGCCCCAATACAATTGTAACAATTTACCCCAACAATTTTTGCAGTTGAACGTGTGCGTACGGTAATTTTTGTCCATATCTCGTTAATTTCGTCTTCTTAACAACTCCCGATTTTTGGACAGTGTGTCCAACTACTGTCGATGGTATCTTCATATGTGTGTGCTATATGTATGCAAAATAACAACACAAGTCCAGTGTAGATTGGTAAGCTGGTGTAATTTTTTAACTTCGTCCCAATCCGTGGGTCCGAGTTTATGCTGAATTAGCAACTATAATTGTTAATTTAGTATAAACGTCTTAGCTTTATACCTTTTATAATATGCAGTATATCATCGTAAATGACAAGGTGAATGAAGTTAGTCTTTACTTTAGACAACTCAACTATACGATATAGTGTTGTATGATGTTGTATGTTTTGTACTATGACTAGATCACGCGAAATGATTCAATAAAGTAGTCCCGTTTACAAGATGGCCTTGCCGTCAGCCTTTGTAATTGTCTCGACGTGATATCGACAGCGTCCTCGCATACAAAATGTAACATGGTGGCAAATACGTGGACTCGAATGACGACACGGACAAGCGAATGGCGTAAGATGTTGGAACACATAAATATGGGTATGACAGTAATAAGCAGACACGAAGTTGTAAAGTAGCAGAATGACCTTGACACCGCCCAGCCGAAAAGTAGTGTAGCTGTTGGATTTAGAGACCAGTTGTGCATCTATTACGAAAGGAGTACTCGAAGAAGTTTGAAATGGGAACAAACTTTAATCCAAATAGAAGGAGTTCGATTTTAATCAAGAAAGCTGTCCGGAGTGGATTAGCAGATGGACGAGGTTTATAACAATTTATAAACTGGTCAAAAAAAGAAGGCAGTCTTCAAATAGACAGTTTGTTATACACAATGGGACCGAGAAGTGAAAGTATCTTCTTAAGTTTAGGTCTCGAAGCGGCTGAAATTGGTGGTGTACGCAAGTGTTAAGAAAGGATTTTATGACTATTTTGCACCGCGGCGCTATGTGATATATGGGTGAGCAAAATTCTTCTGAAGAGTACAAATAGAAGGAGAGACAGTCGAACAATTCATCCGTGCTCTAAACGAGGCAACGGACCGGTGTGAATTTCCCGATAGTTCAACACAAATTCGGGATAGAATCGTGTTCGATGTGAGAGACCAAACTGTTTCTGAAGAAATTCAGAAGATGGAAGTTGCCCACTTAACCGAAGCGAAGGCTGTGCCAGCGTTACGACAAGCAGAGGAAGTTGATCGCCAAATGCGAGAACTCGATGTACACACCCAGATGGATGCCGTGAGGACCCGCAGTCGCCATGTGAGAGCGACCGCCCAGTCTCGCACGCAGTCTGCAAAGGGGTGTACACGGTGTGGCCGCGTAAAACATACACAAGGACAATGTCCTGCCATGGAGAGGAAGTGTAGACCATGTGGACACATTGGACACTATGCAAGATGTTGCAGGTCTAAGACTCGTGCCAGGAATCATCAGTCGAAGGCGAACGTGAATGTCAGCAATGTAGGTGAAGACAACGTATCATTCTTGGGTGAGATCAGTGGTAACAGGAACAGTTGGACTGAACTAGTTCAAGTGCAAGGGATGCGACAACCCGTCATGTTTAAACTTGATACTGGAGCGGATGTCTATGTCATGCCAAGTAGGTTGTGTAAAGAAGTACAGCCAGGTGCGCGCCCATTTGCAATATTCACCCCTCGCAAAGTGCCGTATCCCTTAGTAGATAAGGTTAAGGAGGAACTCGATCGAATAGTTGCGGAAAATGTAAGTTTCGCTATAGACCAACCAACTGAATGGTGTGCCCCCGTGGTGGTTGTTCCAAAGGGAACAATGGTGGTTGTTCCAAAGGGAACAATTGGTGATAAGGTACGAATTTGCGTAGACTATGCTGAACTGAACAAGGTGGTTCAATCAATAGCAGACATTGGTGATAGTCTGGCCAAACTCGGTACGGGTAAGTACTTCACCAAGTTAGACGCAAATTCAGGGTTTTAACAAATCAGTCTCTCAGAGCAGTCGAAACTGCTCACAAATGTTCTCACGCCGCACGGACGTTATGCGTTCAATCGTTTACCGTCCGGTCTATCTTCTAGCCCAGACATTTTTCAGAGGGTCGTGGCGGAGATCCTGGAAGGGCTGGAGGCTGTGATATGTCACATGGATGACATTTGTGTCTGGGGAGCGTCTCTGCAGCATCATAATCACCGGGTAAGAAGCGTCTTAAACCGACTAAAGACGCCGGTATGACGCTGAATGCGTCGAAATGCGAATTCGCAGTGGATCGGATTAGGTTCCTAGGTCATGTGCTCTCGAGCAGAGGTGTATGTGCTAATCTAGATGCTGTTCAGGGTCTAAACGACTTTGAAACACCCGAGTATGTGAGTGATGTCAGAAGTTTTCTAGGGATGGCCAATCTGTTGGGTATGTTCTCGGAGAAGCTCAGTGAGGTAAGTCAAAAGTTGCGGGACTTACTGTGTAAAGATACCCAGTGGTATTGGGGTGACGCACAAGAGAAAGCATTTTGCGATGTCAAACGAGAGAGAAGTGAATCTGCAGACGATATATACCGAGGCCATCTTGTACGCATATACTTTAGAACCTGGCCTAAGACTTCATCGTTGGGACTGGAGTTTACGCAACTCGACTAAACGTTTAAGCGAAGCTTTGAAATCGACTAGTTGCTCCGCTTACGCTTCCACCTCAGCTACAAAAAGTTCCTCAACTTCCGTAGGCTTGGCACTAGACCTCGACACAGCATCTGCAATCACATTGTCCTTCCCGGAAATGTGTTCTACTTTGTTAGAAAATATCATTAGTCGCATACGAAATGTTTTTACGCGGACTGGTAGATTATCTAAGCAGATGTCATTAAGCAGTGGGATCAACGGTTTGTGATCAGCTTGAATCCGAACGGTGAGACATATGACATAGTTACGAAACTTCTCACTATTGCCAACGCTTCTTGCTCGATTGTCGCATGTCGCCGCTCAGTCTCCGTTAGTGAACGAGACGCTGCGCACACCAATCTGAGTGTCATCACTCTGAACTTGTGATAATGTGGCTCCAATGCCGTGACTACTCGCATCCGACTGGATCACTGTCTCTTTCTTTGGATCACACACTGCTAGTACTACTGACTTAGAAAGCTCTCGTTTGACATCGCAAAATGCTTTCTCTTGTGCGTCACCCCAATACCACTGGGTATCTATAATATAACAGATGCTGAATTAGGACTGNGCCTCCAGCCCTTCCAGGATCTCCGCCACGACCCTCTGAAAAATGTCTGGGCTAGAAGATAGACCGGACGGTAAACGATTGAACGCATAACGTCCGTGCGGCGTGAGAACATTTGTGAGCAGTTTCGACTGCTCTGAGAGACTGATTTGTTAAAACCCTGAATTTGCGTCTAACTTGGTGAAGTACTTACCCGTACCGAGTTTGGCCAGACTATCACCAATGTCTGCTATTGATTGAACCACCTTGTTCAGTTCAGCATAGTCTACGCAAATTCGTACCTTATCACCAATTGTTCCCTTTGGAACAACCACCACGGGGGCACACCATTCAGTTGGTTGGTCTATAGCGAAACTTACATTTTCCGCAACTATTCGATCGAGTTCCTCCTTAACCTTATCTACTAAGGGATACGGCACTTTGCGAGGGGTGAATATTGCAAATGGGCGCGCACCTGGCTGTACTTCTTTACACAACCTACTTGGCATGACATAGACATCCGCTCCAGTATCAAGTTTAAACATGACGGGTTGTCGCATCCCTTGCACTTGAACTAGTTCAGTCCAACTGTTCCTGTTACCACTGATCTCACCCAAGAATGATACGTTGTCTTCACCTACATTGCTGACATTCACGTTCGCCTTCGACTGATGATTCCTGGCACGAGTCTTAGACCTGCAACATCTTGCATAGTGTCCAATGTGTCCACATGGTCTACACTTCCTCTCCATGGCAGGACATTGTCCTTGTGTATGTTTTACGCGGCCACACCGTGTACACCCCTTTGCAGACTGCGTGCGAGACTGGGCGGTCGCTCTCACATGGCGACTGCGGGTCCTCACGGCATCCATCTGGGTGTGTACATCGAGTTCTCGCATTTGGCGATCAACTTCCTCTGCTTGTCGTAACGCTGGCACAGCCTTCGCTTCGGTTAAGTGGGCAACTTCCATCTTCTGAATTTCTTCAGAAACAGTTTGGTCTCTCACATCGAACACGATTCTATCCCGAATTTGTGTTGAACTATCGGGAAATTCACACCGGTCCGTTGCCTCGTTTAGAGCACGGATGAATTGTTCGACTGTCTCTCCTTCTATTTGTACTCTTCAGAAGAATTTTGCTCACCAATATATCACATAGCGCCGCGGTGCAAAATAGTCATAAAATCCTTTCTTAACACTTGCATACACCACCAATTTCAGCCGCTTCGAGACCTAAACTTAAGAAGATACTTTCACTTCTCGGTCCCATTGTGTATAACAAACTGTCTATTTGAAGACTGCCTTCTTTTTTTGACCAGTTTAGAAATTGTTATAAACCTCGTCCATCTGCTAATCCACTCCGGACAGCTTTCTGGATTAAAATCGAACTCCTTCTATTTGGATTAAAGTTTGTTCCCATTTCAAACTTATTCGAGTACTCCTTTCGTAATAGATGCACAACTGGTCTCTAAATCCAACAGCTACACTACTTTTCGGCTGGGCGGTGTCAAGGTCATTCTGCTACTTTACAACTTCGTGTCTGCTTATTATTGTCATACCCATATTTATGTGTTCCAACATCTTACGCCATTCGCTTGTCCGTGTCGTCATTCGAGTCCACGTATTTGCCACCATGTTACATTTTGTTGTATGCGAGGACGCTGTCGATATCACGTCGAGACAATTACGAAGGCTGATAGCATGGCCATCTTGTAAACGGGACTACTTTATTGAATCATTACGCATGATCTAGTCATAGTACAAAACATACAACATCATACAACACTATATCGTATAGTTGAGTTGTCTAAAGTAAAGACTAACTTCATTCACCTTGTCGTTTACGATGATATACTGCATATTATAAAAGGTATAAAGCTAAGACGTTTATACTAAATTAACAATTATAGTTGCTAATTCAGCATAAACTCGGACCCACGGATTGGGACGAAGTTAAAAAATTACACCAGCTTACCACGGAATATGGTGATGCCTAACGTTAGAATAACGAACTATATACTAAGTGTCACTGACAACGTCCAGTACAATATTTTTTATTATCTGTACGGCTTGCTGTTTGATTTAACGTGTGGAATTTTATTTACTTAACCATATAGGCCCTATGCTAAATGAATTGTATTTTATAAAGGGTGTCCATAAAAAAATATATAATTATTGCCATGCAACATATAGTTACATTTTCCAACTATTTTAATTTACAATAACTATAATTAATAAAATAATGTTTGTTATGTGTGAATCCAGGGAATGAGTCCCCTTTGGTAACTAAACATGAAAAGCTAAATATACAAAGCTATGAACACCCACATTGTTATGCACACTGTATGCACACTGTGTATAAGATAATACTGAATATCAACGATATGGTACATTTTATTAACACGAATAATAAATTCAATGAAATTATGCATTTATCATGTTTTTCGCAAAAAGTTACTTTAACTGAAAAGTGTAACAATTAGCCCCGGTCTATCAGGGGGCGCGGTGATCGAGTGAGGGGCGCGGTGGTCGAGTGGTAGAGCGTCGGACTTTCGGTCGAGGGGACCGGGGTTCAAAACCACCTGTGGCAGAGCGTCGGACTTTTCGGTCGAAGTGACCTGGGTTCAAAACCACCTCTAACGTTTCGAAGCATGGGCAACTTCGTTTACCCCACTTTGCCTGTGTCTTTCGGAAGAGACAGTAAAAGCCGTTCGACCCTTCTATCCGCCTATGCCAGGAGAAGTAAAAACTCCACACAGGGAAATGGAAAATACCTGCTGTGGACTCACTAATTCTAGAGAAGGAAAACTCTGAAAATAAACCAAAATAGGCATTTCTTTATTAAATCGACTGCCGATGTTACATAAACTATTCACACACTACATATTTGGACACCAATGAACCAGATTAGCGATATGCTAAATCAGTTGAGGAAGCAGTTTTAAATGCATCGCCAATTGGTAGATCAGAGGCCATTGGTTCAAGGAGGCGAAGGAACGTAGAAAGATGCGCGTGTGTGTCGGCGCCTGGGAGGACATACTGCCAGACTGCCCCCAAAGTTAGAGTATCAATTATAGAGTTACACCATTAATCGTTCCCCTATACACTAACGGGTGTTCTATGTATGTATGTATGTATATATGTACGTACGTACGTACGTATGTATGTGGTATTCATAGAGGTGGGGTTCCAAGAGCGTGCTAATAATAAGCCAAGTCATCCGCGCCTCTCGAACTGTTCTACAAAGATGTCTCCTCCTGGGTTAAAAGCCACGTTCAGTTGAACAGTGTCAACACCGCGTCGCGCGGTATCAGTTAATAAGCTTTTTATATGTAAATGTAAAAATGCACTGTATTTTTTGTTTGATTCAAACTGGAAACAAACATTCCGCTACAAACACCTAATGTCGGTCTCGCAGTTAGGGCAGATAAAACAGCGCACCCTGGCGTGCAGTCGTTGTACAACTGACACTGTAGTGTACCCGCACCTTCCGGCGTCTACAGTTCGTGGAGGACTCGTACGACACACGGTCAGTCTTCCTCCTCCTCGTTAGTAGCGCTGACGCTACTGGTGCTGACGCTACTTGTCTTCTCTGTGTCTTCAGTTCCGTTCTAAAAGAATAGCATGATAATAAATATTGCATCGGTCAGAATTGAAGCCTACATCCGGCTCTAGGCAGATAGACAGACAGCTGAGTTAATCGAAATGGGACATGGATCTCACGATTACATTAATATTAATGAGTCTAGTTATAATATTATAACCACGAAACACGAAAAAACAGTATGTGGTGTTAGCGGATATAGAACAAGTGTACTTATTGAAACTCCGTCTAATGTATCAATTATATGATCTTCTATCGCCAGTACAGTTATGAATGCGTAGGCCGCTGCTATTTTTATTACTGCCTGGCGAAAGATTTCGGGATTTCTTTTACCACAAAAAAATAGTTCAACGACCAAACTCGTGTTTCCATTTATTAGTTATACGTGATTTTTAGTCAGACCTCTTTGAGAATAATTTTTTTATTTAAGGCGAACCCACTTGTCATGTGACGAAAGAACGACACCACCGCAGCTTGTCGTCATGACGTTGGACAATAGTCACGTCGGACGAACCGCCATTTGGTAAACAGACGTTGCCTGATGCTTGATACGTGGTAATTCCGTTGATACCAATGTACATATCTCACTCAGTAACAATTTAATACATTAATTACATAAATATAAGTGCGGCGTATGTTATACCATTATGTTACAATTACTTATGTAGCGTTAACCGGCAGGTGCACAGGTGTAGAACTAAAAACGACTGTAAAACAAAAAAATTTCGAAGTCTTTAAAAACAGTCAGCGCGGTCACGTGGAAATATGGACACGCGGAAACGTAGACTAATTCGTAAATGCTAATCTCGTTTCATCGTCCGTAAAAGCAGTATTAGTATTTACTAGTGGTGTCACTCATGGATTATCTGTGCATTAAACATAAGCTCTAACATGGATACTCATACGTTATGGGAGTGATCCCCCTGAAATTTACGTAACGACGTGTTTCGCCGCTAACGTGACGTGGTCGGATATGACGTCAATAATATCGTTCTCCTAGGCGCCGTAGTTACGTGAAGTGCGGAATCCTGTGGTGCGATGCCATACACAGAGACAACCAGAAGACAATGCCACAGTGACAGCAAATCAAAGTCGATGCTGTCGCCAAGATACCATGTTGACAATACCGGATTCAGGTAAATTATTTGCGAGTATAGGTGATTATCACCGATCGCATGTTGATATGCCTTTAATATCGTGATCCATACACAACATTAATTCGTAGGGGAGAGGGGGGGCTAGTTGTCACAGGGGTAAGTTGTCACAACCCAGATTTGGGGAATTCTCATTGTGGTACCTCCAAATGAAGTCATCGGATAGGCATTCAATGGGAGTAGTTTCCCTGGCAGCTAGGTCAGCTTCCCAGCAGAGACTCGATACACTTTAACAGACGTCATATTTTCACCTCGCCTGAACAGCTTTTTCATCTCTGCACGAAAAAGGTAGGGGAAAGTCCTAACGCACCCCCCCACTTCGTTTTTTGTCAATAATTATGAACATGCTGTTTAAAAATGCGGTTTGGTTTTATTTATCAACGCGGGTACACTAATTAAACAATATGTATGCATATCAACTGATAATTGTAAAAAAAATAGAAATGATATTAGAGAAAGAAAGAAAACAGTATCTGGGGCACTTTGGGGAAGTGTGCCCCAAAAGCGTCCCAGATGCTTCCCAAAAGAGCACATAAGATGCGAATAAAATTATATAGCATTTCACTGCAATTAAAGTAAACGTAAGGCCTAATACAGACAGATAACCCCATCACCATAAACAACATAAACAACAGTGATGCTTTGGAAGACGTTTCAGGACTTTGCATACCTGGGAAGCAAAATCACAACCGATGGAGACTCTGCAAAAGATGCCACGGCTAGGATCAAAAAGGCAAGTCAGACCTTCGCTATGCTGAAGCCCATCTGGAAATCCAAGCAACTGAGATTGGAAACAAAACTGAGACTGTACAATAGTAATGTTCTCAGTGTACTTCTCTACGGCTCCGAGTGCTGGAAACTGACAGCCAAGCTAGCACACAAGCTTGAGACCTTCCAAAACAAGTGTCTACGGAAGATCCTAGGAGTATTTTGGCCCAACACCATCACTAATGAAGAGCTGCACCGCAAAACAGATGCAACATCCTTGGCCACACAGATAAAGAAGAGAAGATGGAGATGGCTTGGACACGTGTGCCGAATGTCACCTGGCGCACTGCCCAAGACAGCCTTACGCTGGACAGCAGATGGTAAAAGGAGACGTGGTCGCCCAAAAGAAACATGGAGACGAACAGTGGAGAAGGAGATGAAAGAATGCGGCCTGACATGGAACACCATCACCAAATGGGCTGCAGACCGACAGCAGTGGCGCTCTCTTGTTGATGCCTTATGTGCCACCGGGCACGAAGAGGACTAAGTAAGTAAGTAAGTAAGTAAGTAAGTAAGTAAGTAAGTAAGTAAGTAAGTAAGTAAGTAAGTAAGTAAGTAAGGCCTAATAAATATATAGACACAGTGTAGGCCTACAGTCGCCAACTCCGCTGTTAGTCTACGTAACGATGGTTACAATTACGGGTACAATTATTTAACTGCAATGAAAGCAAACGTTAGACACGGTGTACAGTCGCCGACTCCGCTACTGCTCTGTACGCCACGATGATTATAATTACGGATAAAATTACACCATTTAAATGCAATTATAGCATAAATTGTTATACACAGTGTATAGTCATCACTCACTCACTCACTCACTCACTCACTCACTCACTCACTCACTCACTCACTCACTCAATCAATCAACCAACCAATCCATAGGTCAGTCAGTTATATTCATTCACTCATATACAGAATATAGATCCGGACCAGAGCTATGTCCACCTCTCAAACCCGCCCCCCGAAAAAGCGGGAACCACCTTTCGTCTTTTTTTCGTCGTTCTAACGTGCTGTTTTACGGATCGCCATTTTGATGTGCCGCTCTCGTTCGCGGTAAACGCACACGCAAAAAAATGTGAGATCAAAGAAATAAACACGTGTGTTTTGTTTATGCCATTCCGGCGTGTATTACATATTGTACAATAAACACAGTTCACGTGATTCAAACAAAATTAAAAATTTGTGTACATGAAAAAGTCAATAACACCTTCCACCACGCCTTTCACTTTGAACTTGTCCTTGATGTCCGATATCAAACTAATTGAAGGTGTATTACATAATAGTCGTTAGGTGAACCCATTTCTGTAGAAGGTGTAGCCTTCCGACTAGTGTATCGCACGTCGTTCATTGGTCGCAGAATTCTAGAATGTGAAATACTATTGGTTAAAACAACTTCCGGATGCATTTTTGTGATCCGTATACATATGGCACACACCGTCGTCACGGCTGGCGACCTGCTGTGGCTGACTTCGATGGTGAGTTCGTATCCAAGACATGGGCAGAGATACGTGAATGCACATAATTTATATGTTGCACATCTGATGACAACTGTGTGAACTGCTTTGTGTCATGAATATTGCATGTGTATGCTTGTATTGGTAGTATTAATGTTAGGTGTAGTTGCTACATTAGTAATCGATATACAGGTGTCAAGCTGGGTCTGGGTTTTGTGACTGTGTAAACTTTGTTTCTCTTTACATATTTAATGATGTGTTGCACTACATGCAGGGGTCGAAATTAAGAAATTTAACCCACTCGCCAGGGGGACTAGTATCCTTAATATGTTACTCATCCCCATAAAAAATCACTAGTCCCCATTGTTGGTGGAAATCGTCAAAATGCGACCTTTTTATGCATCTTTATCCATCTCCGACTCATCAGTCATCATCAATGTCAGTGTTGATGTTGACGGGTAAAAGATAGTACTATTCAGTGTACTATATTTGTACCCTTGTGCACTGATTTTCGACTACGTTGCAACGAGTAGTGGCTGCTCGTTTACGAAATCGGATATATCGGGAATGAAGATTAAAAATTTTATTTCTCGATATCTCGATCAAATTGCTTGCATTTATATTGTTACAAAACGAGTGGAAAATAGCTACTCGCCCGGGGGCTAGTGCAGGCCAAAGGTTACTTATCCCCAGGAACTTCTACTCGCCTCGGGCGAGGGGGCGAGCGTTAAGTTCGATCCCTGACTACATGTAACGTTGGAACGTTCTGCATCTGGAAATTTAAATGACAGCTAAACGAAGTAGCTGGTATTTATAACATTGACAAATGCAAGAATCTAAGACAAGTGTGAATAATAAACAACATTTAATTGCAGGTTAGCAACCGGAGATTCCCTTAATCGTATCACTAGCATTGGTCAGATCAGGTCATATGACTTTGACTGCAAGATCGCTCAATTGCGAATTCTTCAAATGTCGAATCAATTTTTGCCGTTAGCTCTTTGAATCTTGGCAGAAACCCCAACATTCTCAACCATTGGGACAGATGACACGGTGTCGTGTTTACATTTTTTCGCCGTCAAAAATGTTCCGCTTGGTGTATCTGCGCATGCACGTATCTTGAAGCATGGGCGTGTGTGGGGGGGGGACAGTTTACGACAGAAAATGCCGCTTTTGCATGTGTACGTGGTGATGAAAGTATTTTTGGCAGAAAGTGGAAATTCATCCATTATTTCCCGTGGTTTACACTGTGTTGTAATTCATTGTTATTATATACAGTACCCTTTGTTGTAGCTATAATATGTTGATGTTATTAATAAAGTGATGCCAACTAACGGCTCGTGCATGCGCAGATGCATCAAGCGGGAAATATTTGTCGGCGGAAAAAATGTAAACACGACACCTGTCCGCACTTATTGTTGACTCCGTGACAAGCACGACAGTTTGACGGCAGTAGTTTGAAGTGAACCAAACTCACACAGAAATGTATTACTTGCAGATCTTCGACATTTCCTGCTTGGTGGCTTTGTACTCTGATTTGATCTCATATATCACACGTGGCGCTGGTGTCGCTGACATTCGCTTGACGCTTGATCAAAATAGTCGATTGATTCACAAAATCCAGGAGAGGTACCCCGTAGTGCCCCGTGTAGTCTCTGGTGTACTCCCCGTTAAGATGAGTGAGTTTCAGTAACAGTACAATATAGTGATGAGGCATCTTAGAAATGGTTTTGTGGGAAACCCCATGAAAACATCCATTCACATATGTACAATTGTCATATTTATTTATTCTAATAAAATATATAAATTTGTGCAAAGAGTCAAACAGTTATATCTTTGATAAAAAACATTGTTACCATTAATTTACATTTTCTGGCCAGCCACGCATGCTTGTAGTAATGCATTACGTTGGAGCTGGTTATCGAGATAATTTTGGAAAACAAATGTAGACTCGGTTGTCATGTTTCAGTGGGGTGATGTCATCCTAAACAGAAATTATCATATTGTTCTTTGAAGTGATGACAATCTAGAATGTTTGGAAAAGTTTGATGTTATTTGTCACAAATTGTGAGTATAACATAAAACATAATTTGTATTTTAACTTATTGTAACTCCACCAATAATGGTTGTCTAAGGGGAAAATGCAAATAATTTGAATAAATTTATATCATTACAAGTTCGAACTTTGATTGATAGAACTCTACCCAGCCATGCTCGCGACACTGTGCATGGTGCAACTAAACTAGCCAAATTTCAAAACCAAAACACTTCCAAGTATAAATTACTGAAGCGTATCGCGAAAGGACTCATTCTGGTTCAGGCAGAAGTCAGTTTCATTCCAAATTGGGAACAGTCTAGGTGGGCATTTGTCGCTTCAGAAGATCAAACACAATGTGGAAATTACAATGACTAGGCACTAAATACAGCCAGTGCAAATTTGCTTGCACATTTTAACACGTGCTACTACGTATATATAATTGACAAGTTATGCTCGGCGATCATGTTCACAAACATCATTTCGGCAGTAATAACACGACTAACGATATTCTGGTCCTTGGTGTTAAAACAATTAAGTGAGGCGATCGCCTTCGATATTTTGTCCGGACTGACGGCGGCGATCAGCTCGATCTGGTCCATTGTAGGTCGGCGATCCACGACTGTTGGAATTTCGAAGAATATTTCTTCCTTTCGCCATCTTATCATGCAGACCACAGCTGGTTGCCGGAACGCTTAATCGCGCGAACGCTTTGTTTGATTGGATGTTTGCAGATCACGTGATAATTTCCATCCAATTAAAATGTCTATGGCATGATTCCGTTGGTCAGGGAATTCATAAATATGAACGACACGAATATTAACAGTAATGGGTGGGTCGGTCGGTAGGTAGGTAGGTAGGTAGGTAGGTAGGTAGGTAGGTCCTCACAGGCAAACAACACAAACAACAGCAATAAAACACTGGATATCATGTTATTATGCCGTTCACAATCGTCCAAGCAAAAGAACATATTTTAATTGTTCCAATTTATATTGTATGACTATTTTAAAAGGGAACGGTGCTGAGTAACGACCTCATTGCTCATACAGTTTTCTACCTACTGGATTTTGTTTTGTAAATGAGGATATGTCTTGGCATGGTTGTTGTAACTGAGATGCTTCCTGACAACATCACTAGATACCACAATAATACTACACAACAAATCAATATGTTCTGGCACGACCACAGCATCAACTGTGGGCTCCTTCCCACGACCACAGCATCAACTGTGGGCTCCTTCCCACGACCACAGCACCAACTGTAGGCTTGCTCCCATGATCACAGCACCAACTGTAGGCTTGCTCCCATAATCACAGCACCAACTGTAGGCTCGCTCTCACGATCACAGCACCAACTGTAGGCTTGCTCCCATGATCACAGCACCAACTGTAGGCTCCCTCCCACGGATCAACACCAACTGTAGGCTCCCTCCCACGGATCAACATCATCCGGAGACAACGTCGTCTTCGACTGGCAGGTCATGTGATGCGCCATGACGAAGTAGTCGGAAACTGTTACTCTGGAAGCCCTCCGAGTAGTTGTCCAAACACAACTCTTCGAGATATTATTGAGAAGGGCACCATGCTCAATGACACTAATCTGCTAAACGCCATAATTAACCGTAACCAATGGAAGGAATTCATCATGTCACGACACTAAAATATAGATCGGTCTACTTTGTATTCATATATACACAAAACAGCATGAAACTGCTTGCATTCGTTGCTAATAATCATAATATCACAGATAAGTTCAACCACACACATGTGGTAATGTGGACATGCGGACATGCAGAATGCTATATGTGAACGTCTATTATTTCCTATTGCATCCTCCGTCCGGCACTTGGTCTTCCCGGTTACTGAAACAGAGTAAGACCTTCCGTGATACGCCCGTGGGACAACAGTTGTTTAAGGGAAACATAAGGAGAGCATAAGATGACAAACACCTATACTTATAGGAAAACACACATGGCGTGTTTAGGGGGCCACTGGGCCACTGGGCCAAGCCCCTGAATTAAATGTTTGATTTTTCGTATGTAACCTGTTGCGCCATTGCACGGTAGGGTGACTAATGTGTGACTAATCTTGCCCCCCCCCACACCCCATTGGACTTCCCTTTACGAGATCCTAGATACACATAGAAAACATAAAAACAGGAAGTAGGACCTAAGGTAACCACAATATCCATGGAAGGAACCGTGTTTAAAAAACAAACGCGCAGCCAATGTTTGCGCCAAGTTTACAGCCTCACTCTGCTCTCTAAAACAAGTAAAGAGATGTGGCATTGCCCAAGTTCATCTAGCCACTGAATAATAGAGGCGACTTAATAATAGAGGCGACTAATAGGGATAGTTTTAGATTTACTAATGCGACAATATTGCAATATCTGTGTTACTAACGAGCTATTTAGAATGTCGTAGTGGATACTAAACAGTTTAGACTTTTCGTGAAATGATTCTGAAACGAGCCGAGCGAAAAATAAAATCGAGGAAGAAACGTTCACGCTGAGAGTGGAAGTAGACGAGGATGACCGAGACTAAGAAGGGAGGACGGCGCGAAAAAAAATTTGGCGAAAAAAAAAATTGGTGGGAGTGGGAGGGGAAGGGAGAACGAGAGCGGGGGATATGGGGCAGTAGAGACTGGTGGTGAACACGATAGTGAAACGGGGTCAGTGACGGAAGAACAGAAGTGGACATCGGTGCCAGCCTCACCGCGGACTTCAGGGATTTGTAACTCACGACTTGTAACCCACGACTGAAACTCACCTACTGGGCTGCTACAGGCGGCGGAGCAGGACACGTATCCGGCGGAGGGTGGGGGGTATGCGGAGGTTGTTCTGGCGACACGTACGGAGGCGGTATTGATCCGGTCTGTTCAAACGGCGGAGGTGCCACCACAGGCCCCCCGACTACGACCTGGCCAGACGTGTACGTCGTCGCTATCGGCTGTCCTGCCGTCACCTACAATGACGAGAAGGGGAGTTCAGTGTTCATATCCATAGCATGACGTAACGTGTGTGTGGGTGCGTGTGTGCGTTCGTGAGTGCGTGTGTGAGTGCGTGCGTGTGGCCTGATAAAATAAGGGAGTCGGTGGATTAGGCAGATATCAACAAAGTTTACTTAACAGTCTAGATAAATAAAAACATGTTATGTTCAATGTTTCAAATGAAAATACGTATAGACAGCACACGAGAACGCTGTAGTATCAAAAGGTGAGACACCTTATTGGGTATGGTTGTCGAACAATAGGAGTATCCATTACCCGTCGTGAGAGGTTCCGTGCAGCGCGGGATAGCAGCATCAAAATTAAATTATCAAGTTAACTATCACTAAAAGAATGTGAAACAATGCAATTGTGTGGCATTCACTATAGCAAAACATACACTCACCGCAACCACGACAGGTTGTACGTTACTTTCAGACCTGAAGCATCCGGTGCATATGAGGATAATGAGCACAATGGCCGCTACGGTCAAGATGGCGGACACCACTAAGAGGGCAATGCCTACCGTTCGGCTGTAAACAGACACGTCAACATTACGACTGAGTGTAGTGTGTGGAGTGCCACAAAATGGACACTGGATTTGTCCAAAAGGCTTGGAAATCTAGGCTTGGAGTTGAGGAAACACCAACTGTTTGCCACGCAAGGAAAACTTTTTAATGTAGATACACATGCTAATGTATACTAAATTGAAACACCAACGATAGGGTATCAAACCTCGCTTATTGTGAAAATGAAGGTATATATTTTTTAATCTCACACTTTAATTAACATTAACCTATGAATAAAATAAGTCAGTGAATTAATTATCACATAGTATGAAACTACACACAGTTTACACGTTAAATGGTTTGTATTTAGTTTTACTCCATCAACTTGAGAATGGTATAATTTTGCGTCATAACTTGTGAACGTGACTCCCATAAAAGGGAAAGGTGTGTTTTACAATCCGCACAGTGTGAAAATGGTATATATTTGGTAGAAGTCTAAAACGTGTTGAGGGAGAGGCTCGGTTAGACAAATGCTCAAGAATTATATTCTGACATTGTATTGAGTGGCCCCATGGGAGCTGTTCACGAATGTAGATCCCGGTCTGCTGAACGGCAGGGTTTATATTCATAACTATATAACGATCAAATGATACATTTTTTATTGTGGTTCATTAAAATACAGTTTGGCCGTCAATACGTTAGAATATATCGATTTTATAGTTTATACTAAACAACATAAATTTACGGTATAAACGGCCAGACCTTGCACGGTTAATAGGCGTGTGTCGTAAGTTGTACGTACAATACGGAGATCTGGACGAGAACGGCCCCGGCGATGATCATTGGAACACCGCAAACACACATGATGACGGTGAAGACGATCGCCACCCCGGACCCGATGGCGACGTTCTCTCCGGTGGTCTGCCCGCCTCCTTCCCCACCGCCTTCTCCGTGTCCTGCTCCCTTGGCCATGGTAACTGTTGGTGCAGGAAAATCATTGTAACTGTTGGTGCAGGAAAATCATTTTAACTATCGGTGCAGGAAAATCATTTTAACTATAGGTGCAGGAAAATCATTTTAACTATTGGTGCAGGAAAATCATTTTAACTATCGGTGCAGGAAAATCATTTTAACTATCGGTGCAGGAAAATCATTTTAACTATTGGTGCAGGAAAATCATTGTAACAGTTGGTGCAAGAAAATTAGTGTAACTTTTGGTGCAGGACAATCATTGTAACTGTTGGCACAACAAAATCATTATAAATGTTGGCGCAGGAACATTATTGTAACTGTTGTGGGAAAATCGTTGTTTTGTTGTGCCTCTGAGCTCTGGTTCCTGAAGATATAGGCGCCTTAGACGTTGATTATTATTATTATTATTAACTGTTGGTGAAGAAGATTCCGGATGCGAGTTTCTCGTCATGAATATTGACCCGTCCGACACCCGTTACGGACGAAAGTAGGACCAACAATGTTTTGAACTGTGTAGAGAATCTGATTTATTGGTGGCAAATGTGTACGACATTGCTGGTTTTCTTGTTCTGTATTACCAATGCAGTAAAATGACTCGACGTAGCAGTGGCTCACAGATCGTGTACACTGTATGGTGTTAGTTGAGTTGGGAGCGGTTACACCAGGATATGTAAATCCTGCGCTTGTTTCGAAAGAAATCAGGATGGTCCGATTTTGAGGCACCGCGCCAAGACAAAATCGATTTAATACAATTCGAACTTGCGGCAAGTCAACGAATATTTCATGCATTCCGAAAGTTGAAACAAAATCGTAGGTTACATTTTTCAGGATGTTGGCATGTTAGATCTTTCTGTTGGGTGAATTTTATTACTTAAGCCTAGTTTACATGAGGCGATACCGTCGCCTCGATGAGGCGATTGTCTCGTTGTTAGAAAAGGTCATGATCGGTTCACAACGCTCGCGACGTCCCTTCCAAATAGGAATGGTTCTATTTCACGCCACGTCGCCTCGATGCGTTGCTGGGATATATACAGTCTACATGGGACGATCAAGCTGCGGCCTGGTCGCATGCGACGACATCGCCTCGTGTAAACCCACCGAATGACCACCGTTATACATTACGAATTCTGTCCAGAAAACTTCGTCGAAATTACCCACTCCACGAAGGAAGGCACTTACCTGTTAATCACAACAGAAACAGTGTGAAGAAACTTAGACGGTTGTTGCGAGAAATGTTGTAGGAAGCCGTCGTCTCCAGGAGCTGTTGGCGATCATAGCCCGTCGTACAAATCTGTAATTTATAGTTGTCTGCAGCTGGGTATCACTAAGACCTGAGTCTGTTGTGGCAACTCGGACTCTAGCCAACGTCACAATGTTAGCTTT
The DNA here is from genome assembly GCA_009193005.1 of Lamellibrachia luymesi. NCBI lineage: Eukaryota > Metazoa > Annelida > Polychaeta > Sabellida > Siboglinidae > Lamellibrachia > Lamellibrachia luymesi. The sequence continues at coordinate 20,762 of SDWI01002120.1, forward strand.
GTGATCAGTACACTGTCAACACCCTATCCGATTTATGTATGCTCGGTCAACAATGATTGTTCGTGAATCAGCAGCGAATTTAAACATTGAATGGAACGAGATTAGTGCAATGGCCGGCGTGAATGCGGCTTTCAATAGTTCTCCGGTTGTCAGAATTAAAACATGCAGTGTTTCTTGGTGTATTTGAAGTTGTTTATTTTGGTAGCACCGTAGTTGTCAGTGACGACTGCTTCATAAGTTGTCATTGTCTTCGTGTATTCATATGGTCAGTTCAACGCCATGCGCATATTAAAGTGAAGGCTCAAGTATGTCTTTGCTATACACGGAATTGCGGCGGAAATGGCGACTGACAACATCCCGCCTACCAGCCAAGAGTTCAAGGACTTTGTAAAAGAATGAGTATGAAGCTAATTAGACATACGTACCTGTCAAGTTTGAAATATAAGGAGGAACGGTGTGAGCTGCGGGGGAGTCCGGGGGGGGGGGGNGGGGGGGGGGGGGGGGGGGGGGGGGGGGGGGGGGGGGGGGGGGCAGAAGTGAATTTCACACGGACGCTGGTAGAAAAGTAAGTCATCCATGCGCAGAAGTAAATTTTACACACTTTTTAACCGGAAGACTTCTGACTGATTATGATCAGTTATAGCCGAGACCGATTTAACTTGTCGAACAGTTCGGTTCTTTATTTATCGTGGTTGATCTAACGTTGCGCCAAGGTCGGCGTAATATTCACTTCCGCGTCCGAGTTATGCTCCAACGGAAGATGGCCAGTCTGAGAGGTTTTCATGGTAATTTATATAGACATTTACGGTCTTGGTTATATGTTATATATATATATGTGTGTGTGTGTGTGTGCGCGCGCGCGCGTGCGTGCGTGTGTATATGTATATATATATATTGCCGCTGCGTCTCGCTTCTAAAGTCGCCGCACTTAACCTAACAACGAATCTGTACCACGATTAGACCGGGAGTCCAGAGCTTTTATTTGTGTAATCGACGCTAAAAAAGTTTCACCCAAAGGGCTGAACGGTTGCCCCCAAAATCACCCATTGAAGGGAGCAAAAAGTACGTTTATTTATGGGAATGACGACAAAGCTAAATACGGTACCAAATGTTCCATTGGGGTTCCCTAAGTATGGAATGACCAATGCCAGCAATTTTCCATATTCAGGGAACCCCAAAGGAACATTTGGCACAGTTTTAAGCATTGGCGTGATTCCCATAAATAAATGTACTTTTTTGTCCCCTTCGATGGGTGATTTCGGGGGTAAACCCCCGGCAGCAACCCATTTTTGGGATGTCAAGGGTGGTCATTCATGTCATGGGGTCAAACCTTTTTGCGTCGTTTACATAAATAAAACCTCTGAGCTCCAACTCTGTATCGCCCACGCTAATCCGTACTTGCAATAAATACTGGACAAGCTGCGCGTGTTGGTCATTATTACTATATCTCACAATTGGCAATGAATAAGAGCTAACAAGATTGCCATTCAAAGCTAAAACCCCATATGGCAAGTGGACAAAGAAGCCATTGACTTACCGATAATCCAACCGTTTTCCATATATGTGTAATCCGCCCCTCTGAGACAAGTTATTTTTTTTTTAAACAAAGTGAAATTATATGTAAGCCCGACACAGTGAACAATTTTGACAATAGAATAGGCTCCGACAAGCACCGCCAATTTATTTGGCAATTTTCCTATGTATGCATACCTAATAGGTCTACCCTCTTTCTTATCAACAACTGCGAAGCAATTAGTGTTTTAGGCCAAGACTAAATACTACGATACTTCAATATCATTACAATACAGTGCCTTGCAAACGATCGTTTATTGTGGCCATCGTAATTACAAGAAATGGTACTTTATACATAACTGAACACATTGAAACATCTACCATTCTTTATTTCTGATTTTACATGATTGCCATCTACATTTGTAAGTTCAAAATAGTTATTTCACTTGACAAATGTAAAGCTTCTGTTCAGCAACGTGTGTAACAAAATGTAAAGTTTCTGTTCAGCAACGTGCAACAAAATGTAAGGCTTCTGTTCAGCAATATGTGTAACACAATGTAAAGCTCTGTTCAACAATATGTGTAACACAATGTAAAGCTTCTGTTCAGCAATATCTGTAACACAATGAACATTCTTCAGAGTTTATTAACCGAGCATGCTGTAGAAAATAGTTTGTTGGTCAGCAACTTGAAAACATATCAAAGGAAAACATGACCAGCATATTCAGTATAGGAAGTGGATACGGTTTCTTAGCTGTTTTATCATTGCGATGACCTGGTCTGTCAGACTGTCAAACTTCCCCTTTCATGAAATGATAATGCCACAGATCAGATATATATATATATATATATATATATATACTAATAACATGCAAAATTGATTGTTAAATGTTTACATTTGAGTTGAGATACACTTGCTGCAGTTATATAAACATAAATGCAGGTTAGATTCCCCCCATAATATAAATCCAGAAATATACAAAAGGGCATATGTGTAGTATAACATATAACACTATTAACAATCACATTATCACAAATGCTCTCTACAGATGATATCCTAAAATCTTTACACTGAAGAACAATGGTATGACTTTCTCATTCAACCGTGTCCCCATGTGAGGTATTTGGCAGAATTGACCGAGCCATGCCATGGACGCTTCTGCAGTGACTCATGTGGTTGAAAGATAGAGTCCACATCAGGGCACGCATTTATCCTCTTTTATTTCCCCTGGCACCAGGTAGGTCAGGGACAAACAGCTATTAGTGCCTCTTCTGCGTCACTGTGTCCTGAGTCAGCGTTGGAGGATACATTTTAACCCGTAGCGATGTCACAGCACTTGCCTCCTTCACGAAATCTGTTCTTTCTGGAGCTGTACTATTTATCTGCAAATGCATCGAATCTGTTGTTGATTTCATTTTATAGTATAACGTGTTTTAATACACACTTCCTGTGAATGATTAACTTGTCACGGCAAGTGGACAATCACTGTATCTTCATCATACGAGTTTCACAACCATGTTTTCAATGCTGCTGCAGTGACCACGTTCTTGTTCATCATCAGAGCAAGGAGCAGGTTCTTGTTCATCGTCAGAGCAAGGAGCAGGTTCTTGTTCATCGTCAGAGCAAGGAGCAGGTTCTTGTTCATTGTCAGAGCAAGGAGCAGGTTCACCAGAGTCAAACAGTTTGTTTTATTGAGGTTCATAGCTGTTACTGTTTCTTCACAATTAATCTCTCCACCATGTTGAGCTGTGTGACTGGTCCTATTAATGGACGATTTTCTCCGTGTTGCATTGTTGTCACTGGTGAAATCTGCTGCGTGTTTTACTCCAAGGTTTGTTTCATCAGTCGACGATTTACCTTTTGTTACTGTTTCACCACTGATGATCTCTCCAAGTGTTGTATTCTATGCTGCTGCCATTCAATAACGATTTACCTTTTGTTACTGCTTCATCACTGGTGATCTCTCCAAGGGTTGTAATTCTATGCTGCTTCCATTGAATAACGATTTACCTTTTGTTACTGTTTCATCACTGGTGATCTCTCCAAGTGTTGTATTCTATGCTGCTTCCATTGAATAACGATTTACCTTTTGTTACTGTTTCATCACTGGTGATCTCTCCAAGTGTTGTATTCTATGCTGCTTCCATTCAATAACGATTTACCATTGCCACTTATTGGGTTCACACCACCAGTGTTTAATCTGCCTCGGCTGTCTTTATATCTTGTCTCTGTGGAAGTATTCGCGCAAGCAAGATAGAATCACCTTCTGCTTACGACTCAGTTTGGCTAACTTCTTCCCTGCATAGTGGGAAGATCACGTCCCTGGCCAATGGGTTAAAGGGGAATAGTGGCCATTCAACCGGAGTGCTTTAAGCGTATCGGTGCGTCGAAGGCAAGCAGCAGGGCCCCGGCCACACTTGCCCTTTGACCTGCAAATAAGAAAGACCTGCTGAAATATGACCTCAGACCAAGGTTTCAATGTACACTGTACATACACAAAGATCTTACAAAGATGTTACATTTTCCGACAAAACAACGAAAACAGCCACATTTCGATGCCAAAATTCCCCACGCATATATACAATACCAAGACATACTTTATGTGGCAGCATAACAGACAGAAAGGGGAATATGTTTGGTTGCTTGTGGCAGTGGTCATGGTTAAGTCAGGAAGTATAACAAGATATGTTTAAATATTAGAACAGTGTATTAAATGAACACACTGAGGTACACCTATTGACATAATGGTGCAAATGCTAAAGTTGTGGTGTAGGAACAACGTTTGTTTAACTATCTGTAGTTGGCACTGTGTCACTGGCTAACACTGTTCACCTCAAAGAGCGACCATTCAAACAAGTGATCCGCGCAATGACATGACCAGGTTTAGGGCCTAATAAGATGATGCAACAACAAGAGATGCTGGCGTATCAGTACAATAAACAAAGACACTTGCAGAGCCAAAGTATCTACCATTTGTTTAAACCATGCATCAACCATTATTATTAATTATATTATTTGTTGCAGCTTATTGATCATTACTTATTGATCCCGACTTACTGATCCCAACTTTGTGATCCCGACTTATTGATCATGACTTATTGATCACGACTTATTGATCACGATCCCGACTTATTGATCCCGACTTATTGACCCCAACTTATTGATCATGACTTATTGATCCCGACTTATTGATCCCGACTTATTATTCCAATCACTGTGTAAACCTGTGTGGTCGAGTGTTATCATATACATGAACAAATTAAGCAATAATATGTAAGAGTTCATCCAAAGTGTTGTATATATTTTGAACTGGTGGCAGCCAAAACGATGAGTAAGTAATCTCAATAGTTATGTTTATAAGTAAATCGTTATTCATACATATGTTATACAAATATGATTATATCCAATGAAAAGCATTTAAATATGTTGTTGAGTTTATTTGCTGCTACTTACCTGATGAGCCACCATCCATCGAGATTTCTCTCGAGTACTGTAACAAGTGTCCCTTTGTCCAACTCCACCTCATCTGACCGCTGGGGCGAGTAGCTCTGCACGCACACGAACTTCCTGCCTACAATGGTTGAGAAGACATATTTTGTTTTTATATTATGTTATTTTGTTATTAATAATTGTGTTACAGCTGTAACACCAACGTTAGAATTACTGGGTTTTAATTATTTTCCTGTTTTATTCATTGTTGTTACTGCAACTAATTTATGAATATTTGTTGTCACTATAATATAAAACAGCAGCACTACTATGAAATATCCAATGAATTTATATACTAAAATTATAATGACAGATGCAACCAATTTTTTTTTACAAAATAACTATGTAAAATACTATAAAGCTACAAAACTACAGATTAAAGTTCATCAAGAAACAGTAAAACAGAAATGTAACCACATAGGTTATGAAGTGAGTCGCACCTTCTGCCAAACTTGTGTTGACCACTTTTGATTCGCTGGTGCCATCTGGTGGATGCAGGTAGCAGCTAGGAACCCAACCTTCACCCTCTGATGTGGTGACATACCACCAGCCTGTCAGGGGGAGATAATTTGCATTCAGAGATTAACTTAGCAAGTTAAGAAAGAAGCACAGATTAGCAGCGAGATTTCGGTTTTTGTTGGTCAAGGTGGCTAAAAAATAATATGTGTTGTTATGGGTGAGGCAGTGGGGAGAAAAAACAGAGGCAGCAAAGGGAGATGAGATAGTTAGGGCCAGTGATGGGAAACAGAGAGCTGATAGTAACTGGGAGGATGTAGAAGTGAAAGGATGACATGAAAAGTGAGGGGAAAAGGAGAGAGAAGGACAGACAGACAGACAGGGGGGAATACTAGAAATGCAGACAGAGCAAAACTCAAATACAAATATATTTATAAACATGTTGTAAACAATCGGTCACATGACACCAAGTCATAATCGCAGTACAAACACTGGTAGCTTGCTTCATATTTTGATATCATGCTTAACTATTGTGGTTTGTCGCACCTCTCAGCTCAGGTTCCTGTGGATTTGGGTGCTGTAGAAATGTTAATATTACGTAGTGTACAGCTTCATAATAAAATGAATCACACGTGTCCCAGTGGCTGTGTTTCTGCTGAGGGAAGAACCAAAGCTGTCATGTTCTGTACAATGTAGCATCATACAAATAGGTTTACCCGTGGGAGTTTTACACAGCACCCTAACAACCATTCCTTCCGTCAGACTTGTTTCGTTTGCTTCTACCGCCTTATAGGCAGCAATAACCGTGGAGCTCTCTGGGAGACGGGGCTCTGATATATCCGGGGCCTCAACTGGTTTGTGCTGACTGGAACATATCATGTAATATTTTATTCATACATGCATACATGTATGTATGTGTTTTAAAACCTTATATGTTTAATTGCCTGTATGAAATCCCAACCTGTCCATATGAAATTTATATGTACTGGTATATCTATTGATAAAAAATTTGTTAAAACATACTATGCTTTGTTAGAACATCTACATAATTCTAAAAATACAATTTCCCAGTCGATAATTGGCTTGGGCATATGGAATGCCTGTGTGGAGTTATGTGATGGTCCATTCAACAATACCATCAGTGGTATTATGAACATACATTTCATAAACATAACTTTATTCATACAAAGAGTGTAATTACCAAGTCACTATTACAGGTATATATTACAGTATATTACACTCAATACACTGTACATACACAAGATAAAATGTGTATCCTTAAAATAGCCATGGACTAGTAAAGATCAATCTTACGTGATTGGGACTGGACTTGGCAGAAGGTCCTCTGGTGTAGGTTCAAAGAACTTCAGCACAGCTTCATTTCGCGATATTGGTGCTTGTAACTTGATCAATTTCTGAACTCAAACAATAAAATAACACAACCTCGCAATATGTCTTAGATTACATATATTTTTCATTCACTGAATTTTAAGCTGCATATTTAACAAGTTTTGATCAGTCTACTACATGTATTGACAACATCTCACACAAAACATGACCAATGGAATGATATAATGAAATAGTCAAAATTGTGTCTTTTGTTCATGGAAGAAGATTATTTCAATAAAAACTAATTGCACTCTACTAAGTCATAGTGTAAAATTAATTATTCTGGTATGAATTGTTTGTTACAAAATCTACATTTCATTTTATAAATATCGTACAAATAATAACATTAAATCTTGCTTTTAATTCTTATTGACAATTTACAATAATTGCAATGTGACTATCTATCCAAAAAATTATGACAAATCATCAGACAATACAAGTACACAGTTTAAATTAAAACTGATGGAATATATTTTTATTTGAATATATTCCAGACTACACACCTTACAATATATGTCAATTAAAGGCATTCTTCTTAAGGCCACATCCAGGATGCTGCTTCTTCCAAATATTATTTTTCCTATGGGAAAATATTTCATGCATACAACACAGCAGTCAAGTCAAATCAACCCTCCAGACAAATTCAACAGAATTAATATCTGGGAATCAAATTATTTTTTTCATATATATTAAAGCAAGTTTTTCTTGTACTCGTTTATTTTTATTTATTAATATAATGTTCTTGACACAAGAATAAATATGTTTCAAGTATACTGCCTGCCAAAGTGCCTTTAATAGGCCAGAGGCATTTGTTTGCCATATGACTGTTTCGTCTCGAAGTTAGTGTTTACGGGCTTCTGCAAAGACAGGGCTAAATCATCTGACCGAGTTAATGCATACAAAACCATACAATGCAGTGAAAGTCGCTTATAAGTGACAGGTGCTAACATTACAAAGCTCTGCCTCTTTTTTTGTAAACGTAGAAGTGTTAATTTCAAAATTGCTTCTACTTCATTTAGACGCATATGGGCAGTCAGTGTTATGTTAGAATATATATATATATATAGTTTATACTATATATATATATATATATATATATCTTGCGGCCAATAAAGTCACACCCACAGAATTACAAGGTTGCTGTATTGCAGACCTGGGGTTGATTCCATGCAAGAGAATCTGATTCCAATTCCAACACACTTTTTGAAGATTTTCCAATTCCATCCACTCTATGGCTATTCCAATGGCACTGGAATAGTTGAGAACATCAACCAATTCCGGAATCGGCCTCCAATTCTGATCACGGAATTGAAAAATTACCACATATATTATAATTTCCCAACATTTTGTCAATACTAGAATGATTCTAGTCATTCCATTGAATCATGACAATACAAGCTTTATTACATCTAATATCTTGTCATAAATTACCCTTCATTATTAAGTCCCTGTAACCTTACCTGGGAGATATGGGATGGTCCGAGACGTAGCATTTCTTTCTCCACCCTCCACTGGAAACTTGTCCAAGAGAATACTCTACAGTGCACGTGAATGATTTTTACAAAGAAGAAGAGGAAGACAAAAGGTTGTGTTGGTTAATGTCTCAAGAGAAATCCTGAAGGCATATGTGTGGATATCATAGAATAGCAGAATAGGAAATAGAGAAATGATAAGATGGAGGAGAATTGTTGGAGAATGGACAACGGAGGGTAGATGTTGAATTGTTTGATACTAATTCAATGATGAAAGAATGGACAACGGAGGGTAGATGTTGAATTGTTTGATACTAATTCAATGATGAAAGAA
>SDWI01002120.1:31766-44016 GCA_009193005.1 Lamellibrachia luymesi
ATTGTTGCAGCATGGTTTCACTTGGCAGCTAGCTTTTAAAAGAGGACAGGTGTCAATCACAGTTGGGAAAGCATGAAAGAAGTTGGGTGGGTGTAGGTGCATACCAGTAATAACATTGGAGAGGACTTCAAGAGACTGGGTTAGGACTGTGCACAGACCTGTGTGGCTGTGTTAATAAGCCAATTGGAAGCCAACAAAATAGTTAAACTTAAGCAATTGAGACATAACTGCTGTGAGCTGATAGTGAGTTATACACAGCTCATTGTGTAAGATTAGACAAATCGATATCAAAGATTCAAGGCAGGTCCAGGCAATCATTTGAAGTCCCAATTTCCAGAGCTGAACTATCAAGTGAGCTACAAAAAAAAAATTTATTACCCTAATTTTTTTTAGACATTGTCATATTGAATAGTGACTTTAATAGTGCTAGTAGCACCCCTATGTGCACCATGTTTAAGGGTGGCAGACCAGCTAAGACTAATGGGAACATTTTGTTAAAGTGGAAAGTAATGGAAAAACAGTGTCTAGATGCAAGTTCTGTGGTCACCAAATGTGATAGAATCCTGGTTCATCACACCAAGTGCAAAAAATCATAAATTTACATAGCATGTATTAGATTCTTACATTGTCACATCAGAAATACCTTTCTGACTGTCAGAAACCCAACCATGGATGATGCTTATTTTGAGCTATAGAGATTGTAGCACCTGCTGCAACTAAACATGTACAATTGGTCTGCTGACAGAGATCTGAAACCATGTCCTTTGTGGGGCAACACAACAAAAGGGAGTAATTGGCTTGCTAATCCTTGAGCAGGTATTTTCTGAAACCAAAACCTTAACAACCTACATGTGTTGTTTGAGTAATGGCCTAGTCATTGTCTGTGCATTGTGTACTGTTATCCGGCTTGTGCCAGATATACAAACACTTGGAATAAGATTCAAATAAAAAATGTTGGTAAGCTTGCAGTCATATAAGGAATGTGATAGCAATGGACTATTATATATAACGTTACAATCAAATACGATTGCTATTACTTTTGATAAAATAAATAAAATAATCATTGTACTGAAGACTGGTGGTTGATTAGAAAACACCTTTAATTTTAACTGGGCAGTGTTTGCACTATGCTATGAACAGTAAATCAGGTGTTAGTTGCAAATGCTGCTACTTCACAGTATAGTGTTAACTAAGTAATGTTGCTAATTTGCGAATTTAATTTGATTAAAAATTAATTGAATCAATTGTTTTTGTCAGTACATTGAATTTAAATTTATCTTTTTTGAATACATGTGAATTGGAATTGATAAAAATTAATTGACCCCAGGTCCGCTGGTAACACAAAGACGGGAACTAGTAATCTGTCAAGCATCATTTTAAACGAAACACAGCAGTTGAGTCAAATTACCTGAAGTTCAAAGAACTTGCTGTATCTACGATAGATTACATTCACCGTGTTGTTGGACCATTGCACACGAATCACGTAGACCTGTTAGGAAATAACAGAAATAATTAAATTGAAGATACTGGTATGATGTTTCATATTCATCAGCAGTCTTTGTATTGATTTAACTTGTGGTCAAGTTTATTATGGCACAGACACCAGATAGAAGGGAACAATGGCTTTTAGTTTAATACAATTTTTTATAGAGTACATACATTATGTATACTTACTTTTATGTGAGCTTCGTTACATATATGCATAATGTGTTTTGTTTCCTGTAGAAATAAATGACTGATTGTGTAATAAATAAATTCTAAATTATATATTACTTATATAATGATAAAATTAACCATAGGCATAGCTGAAATATCTGACAGGACATCGATGTCACAATGAATGATTTTAGTTGTGGTAAATCCCTAGACTAGTTTATGCTAGACAGCTAGTTTAGTTAGATAGTCTCTAACTTATCCTTAGCACACTAGCCAGGAAGTTGTAGAGCATTTCAAGGGAAATTTGAAGATTTGACCACCGAGGTCACCGCCTACGGTCAGGAAGAACATATGACTATATAATACTAAAAGGCTAAGGCTATGGCTATGCTAAAGCTAAGACCAAGTTATCCAAACCAGTCCAGTGCGGGCGATATTAGGTCGCTTACGTAGTGTTTGGTAGGCTGCCGTCTCTTTTCTACATCCTTTAGCGTCACGTCAATCACATGTTTCCAATCCATGGCAAGAACCTCTGGATTGCGTCTCAAATCATGTCATCCAGTGGAAATTTTTTTCCGATTTCATCAACACGGCTTAAACTGCGGTTTCATCACGAGTGAATCAGTCAACATCCTGGTGAGTTGCGCCATCTGGCGAATAACCCATTTATCAATTAAAACGCGAGATGGCACCACCGTCATTTGTTCAGTTCATGTTTTCCTCATTAATTTTAATCAACGTGGATAGGTGCAGAAAGGTGTCTGGATCACATTGACAGAATATGCAGGCGTTCTGCAATGTAAATTTTGAGTGATGCTGTTTTTCAGCAGTTTTTCAGCACTTAATCTTGGTGGAAATATCATACCACTGAATATCAACAACAATCCAGGTTTCTTGCTGGCACATTGAAACATGGGCAGTATCTATACATAAATCTCTCGCATAGTAGAACGTCAACAATTTACACGAATCGTGTATACAATGAAATGGATGACTGAGGAGGTATTTAAAATATGAAGTACAATTACCAATAACAAATATTATTACTACTTGCGCGTACTCTGGAAGCCCGATGGCCCTCGGAGAAGAGGTCGACCAACAACTCTGCAAGACATCATAGAAAATGACACGAAACTCAGCGGGACAAATCTACTAAACGCAATAAAGAACCGCAATAAGGAACCTAAATAAAGAACCGAAACCACTAGAAGGAAATTACCATGTCACCACATTAAGTGGACGACATAAGTAAGTAAAGTAAATCTGTTCTTTTCGTCAAATGTAACATTTCCCTTGCCTTTATATGCGTCATATTTCACACGAGCACTGTTTCTCATTTGACCACGGTGGCGATTTAACGAGAACCACCGTATCTAATCGGTCTACTTTCCCCCGGCCATAGATTAATAGCGAATAGCAATTAGTTAGAAACCGATGGAGTTAAGTTTCACCAGATGTCAGTACTGCATGGTTCTTTAGGTGATTTTCGATACACCTGAAACCACGCTGCCGTAATGGTTCGTGATGCGGCCTCGGTCGTTGAAAGAACAATTCATTTAAGTTTGAGTAGTTTGTCAGACTTGTCAGAAAACTGAAAGATCAATTCAATTATTTATTTTACAGCAGATCATGCCAAGGTTTAGAGTCTATCTAGCAGTACCATTGTCCGACGTTGTAAGTTGAATGTCTTGATTTAATAAATGTAATTATAACTGCTACTTAAAATGAAAATGTGCAAGTGAAACCAGGTCAAATTCAAAAACTTTTCACGTGGAGACATACCAATTCTGTGAATTTTTCGTCGTATGAATGTCATGTTGACATTTTTGTGAGGAAAGCAGCAGACGACGATATTATCTTGTTTCTCTCTCCATCCATCCATCCATCCATCTATCTATCTATCCTTTCTATCTAGACGACTTGCTGCTCTGAATCCGAAACCCTTCAAGATTTTTTATTGCTCATAGCCCTATCGATTCCTTCAGCTAATGCACCCATTTTTATACCTGCTGGGCGCTGATCCAGAGAGGTGCGGGGGTTCGTGTGTACCGCCTGTTTCAGTCGAACTCCTCTGAAGTATTTGATAACCTTCTAAATTTTTATCCGACTATTTCTGCTTTTCAGAAAAATGCCAAAGATTCATCCTCTAAAGGCAAATGACGTCATTAATCCAGTATAAGGCATCAACTATAATCGGCTCCAACCAAATCATGGCTTCGACGCTGCCAGCACAACATTGTCCTCTTCATGCAAACTATATTTTTGCGACAACAGATTATTTTTAACAAGATTGCCATCCAAAGCAAAGGCCCAGATGACAAGTGGAGAAGGAAGCCTTTGGCTTATCGAGAGTCGAACAATTTTTCATTTATGGGTAACCCGCCCTTCTGAGATATTTGTCAATCTTGTTTTTAAATATTCACGTTGTTAGTATTTAGACAATCTGCGTATAAGCTGTTTCATTAATGTTTAGTCCCCTGTGAGAATGAGTAAACTTATTGATATCCAATCTACGCTGATCCTTCATCATAATGTCACTTTGTGTCCTCTAGTTGTATAGGTGTGCTATCTTTCTTAAGTGTGGAAACAATAGTTTTATCAATATTTTCACACCCGTTTAATATCTAAAAAACTTAAAACCGTTTGATCGCCTCTTGACCTCCTTGTCTCTACATTCTTTTGGTGTTCTTCACAACAAAGGTCTCTCAGTTTTGGAATCATTTCAGTTGCTCTCCTCTATTTTGTGTTTAGCGTATCTATATTATTCTTATACAATTATGGCCTCCAAACTTGTATGCAGTTTTTGATAGTCAAATTTCCATTCCATTATGTAAAAAAAAGTTAATGTTTCGCGATGGGTGCTTACGGTTTAGCGCATTCTTTGACTTTCATGTTATGGGCTAATATAAAACGTATTATCGGCAAACTATTTCAGGCCTGCGTAAGTGCCAAGATAAAGAGTGTAAATGAGACACCAAATAACGACGCTCCGGCGAGCGACGACGTTAAAACAACAACGCCATTAGGTTTATTGCCACCGACTGCCCCTTCGCATCAACCCCCGGTTCCGCTTCGTACCCCTCACGGGGGGGTGTGGTAGAGTGAAGCGCGCGCGCAGCCTTGTTGTACCGGTTGCCGAGTCTCCATTGCATACCCCGCACTTAATTAGTTCGGCCGCTCGCTATGGTATCTTAATTGGTGTAAATCAACTCTTGCGTCGAAGAGTCCCCACAGAAATAATTAGTGGCAATTACATGGGAAGATGTGCTTAAAATTGACATGTGCCAACAGCCGGCAAGTCATTCTATCCCTCTATCTTATCAGGCTTGTTTGTTTTAACCCGGTCAGCGATGTTGTTGTAGTCTCGCCAGATATCAACGCGCTCTAGACGAGGCCAGTTAGATGGTCACCTGTTGTCTGTCATGACCACGACGACTTGTCTACATAGTTGGGGTATTAGTGTAACACGGTTACTTAAACATTAGTACCATTAAATTAATATGAAGTTAATAACAAATTCATGTATCTACTCGTGTTTTGTTTCTTAAATAAACACAATGTGTTACAGTTTTATGCATGCAGTTGAAGTAGGCTAACTGGGCCACAACGAAGGAGTGTGCAAACGTTCGCATTTCGCCACAAAGTGCGAATTCCGACCCCAGTTGTGCGGATTAATCTTGCGAAATGTGTCATTTTGCGAGCGCGTTGAAGCATTACATACTGTATTTTGCGAGCGCGTTGAAGCATTACATACTGTATTTTGCTAACGGAGTTTAAATTTTTGCTAATTAATTTTCAGTTGTGTACGCTCCTGTAATGTGAGTGATTATTAATCGCGATCTTTATATCAATGTTTCTCTCTGACATTGACGTTGGATTGATCGCCAACATACAATTTGTGTTGTTATCATCTCCGATACTGCAGTCTCTGTCGCTAACGTGAAAGTAAAATAGTGATCTTTCCCCACAGTGCGCGGAAAATAGTCACAGGTAAAAAGTAACGGAAATAAAGTAACAACGTTTTTTTATTCGAAGAATATATTATATTAAATAAAAAGGTAAGTCTTGCACATTTTCATCGATAATTGAGAACATTAAAGCTTGATGATTAATATTCCCCATGGACATCATTAATGTATACAGTATATCTAAGAACATAATTAAATTTTAACACACCACTATTGAGTGATAAAGTTTATTATTATAGTACTTTATTACAGTGTAGTACTTAACATTATCTCTTGGTTTGAATTTACTTAAATATAGCTGGCAGATGTTACACTGTAAATTAAAATCAATTAGGATTGGACTCCAGCCTGGCTCAGACAGGATCGTTTAGCTGCCAACAACAGAGTCAGCTTTGAAAGTGGCTTCGAAACAGTTAAGTTGCCAAACACTTCTGTGATCTGTAATCATGTGTCAATATATAGTTTGTTTTGTATTTATTATTTTAACATAAATTATGAATACAAAGATCTAGACATATATTCAAAGTTGTAACTTTTTTCTCTAACTTTATTTCCTGTGATTTTTTCTGTGACTTTATTTATGTGATTTTTTTCTATGACTTTATTTCCGACATTCGTCCGCACAGTCTGATGAGTCATCGTGACTGCAGGAAGAGTTAACGTACGCACGTACGTACGTACGTACGTACGTATCTCCCTCAGCAATTAACTTGTCAGCAAATTGTATTCTAGATAAACCCAGCCATAGGATGTGAGTCGTCAGGGCGTGATAAACCTACCGACGTGTTTGTCCCAGAGATTCAACATTCAGGGGGATTGTTTTGTTTGAAAATATTCCGTCATATTCCAAACTGCTACGATCAGCAGACAATCCGGTCATAAATGGCAATCTGTTTTTTAGGTTTATATAAGAAAGCTATGGATAGCTACATCCAATAATAAATCAAATGTGTTGTTATCCTGTTAGTTTCTCTATATCGTTTCATATTGCCTGTCTGTTGAACTAATCTGTTATCCGCGTCACTGGATAATCATTGACTCCCGGCCACTTAGTCTAGATTAGATAAGACGCCGGCATCCGGAATGTCACCAGCAGATAACAAGCAATTACTGTGTCTCCACAACTGATAAAACAGGTGAATAAAAGCAGATGCGTTAAGCACATTCACGCGAGCGTGCACAACGAAACTGACTTCCTGGAAGTGAAAAGTTCCGCTCGAAAAGTTCCATTAACAGGTACAACCATATCACCTGAACTCTCCACACCACGATATCACCAAATCTAATAAGATAATTTCTGCATGACCAAATGGTAGGACTTTCATTAACAACACGATGATAAACGTACTCAAATTAGCGTTGCCGTTCTGCAGTGCTGTCATGGTTGGGTGCGTCAGTTCAAGGTGCGTCCAATAACGTAGGCTGCTTTGAGTCAGGCGTGCTGACGGAGTATCGATAGCGTGAAGGCCGTCTTCAGCTGATGCGGTGTTGCTGGAAAACTGAATCCCTGCGGCGAAACCGTTGCTATAAGTAGGAACGTGATCTCTATCTGCGAGTCGTATGTGGATATTGCACAGCGCCAGGCTCGCTGAGCGCTCGAGCGATGTCACCGGCGCGTGTCTAATTGAAAGCATCGCAGCATCAGACGCCTCCGTCTAAAGATTTGGCAGAAAACCCCGACCATTAGAGGTCCTTCGAGCAAACGGCATCGCCCAGATTCTAATACATCTGAGACATTGTTATTACGTCCCGAATCAGAATCCGTCCAAAATCGGAATGCCAATACGGGAACCCGAAATTCACCTAAATATTGTTGTGTTTGACTGTTGCGTGCTATATAAGAAACATAAAACTAGACATTGATTGATAAACTTACTTATCAGAACACAATTCCGATTTGGGACTGTCCCAAATTGGAAAAGGTATTTTTCCTGTCAAAGAACTTAGTCTTAGAAACTACATAGAATTCACTTCAATATTGTGGTGCTTTTGTGATATCGAAAACACACTAGACACATATTATTTTGTCAAGCAAATGCAATAAAAACCACGAATCGGAATTGTTGGCCTACACATACTCTGATTTCGGGTTTCCATCTTGGAATTCCGACTTTGGACGGATTCCGATTCGTGAAATAACAATTGTAACTACGCACGTGAATAACTACCAAGCAATCATCGTGAACTAGTGGTGATGACGACACCGCCATAGAGGAGCTGAACCAGTGGTGATGACGACACCGCCATAGAGGAGCTGAACCAGTGGTGATGACGACACCACCCTAGAGGAGCTGAACCAGTGGTGATGACGTCACCGCCCTAGAGGAGCTGAACCAGTGGTGATGACGTCACCGTCCTAGAGGAGCTGGCCGTGTAAGCGTAGTATTTACTGTTGTCCCACTTGCTGTATCAACCAATCAGACGCGTTGTAAGAATTCTTTCGAATCACAAATGCACAAAATATGTAATTAATTAACGCAGTGTTTCATACCCATGATATTTGAAACATACACGAACACGAACACACACGCACGCCTGCATGCATACACGCACGCACGAATGCACGCACGCACAAAATGTAATTTCCATTTTTAATAACGATGGTGTATCGTCTTGAAATCTACTGCAGTCACTTTCATGAACGTGAAAGTAAAGTAGTGACCTGTCCCCAGGGTCCGATGAGGCATCGTTATCGAATGAAGAGTGAATGTACGTACGTATCTCCCTCCGTAATTAACATGTCAGCAAGTTGTACTCTAGATGCACACAGCCGTAGGACGTGAGTCGTCAGGACGCGATAAACCTAACGACGTGTTTGTACCGGCTTAGTGAGTCGACCTGCCTCGAGTCCATGATATTCGTATATTTGCATCGATAACAGGGTAGGTTTCAGCAAATGCAGACTGTTTAAAGTACCAATGACGCGGTTGCTGCAAGTTCTGATTATGTATGAAAAAGTAACTTTTAGCCAAATAAAATACCTTCGATATAACAAAATCCACGACCTCGCAGCCGGGGTGTACGTCTGCTAGGAGGCTGGTTTTCTCTCACTCAAAAGAAAACTCTCGTTTCCTGGCAAACTTTTTGAAAAATATAACTTTTTACATATCTAATTCGCCAACGATGAGCACATGAATTAGTTTAAGATTGTTTACGTTGAATATATGAGCAAAATAGCAAAAGCCGTGTGTGTCGTAGGCAGTTTTATGTTAGGCTCTTTGAGTCTGCGTACGCACAGAACATTCGTTGACGTTACTTGTATGCCCGGGCCTACATGGGTCGTTGTAATTCAACCCAGAATATAAGAGAAGGAACGTTGAGGGCACTAATTGCCTGTGTGTGTGACACTAGCGACGTGAAAGACAGAAGTGTCTGTCGTATAGACTCAATGCCGAGGAACACGGACGGGAACCGAACTTGTGGAAGGCCACAGCTGGAATATCTAAATTGATGCAAGAAATGTATGGCTTGGGAACATTTGGTGAAAATCTGTTCCACAGAGGCGTGTACAATAGAGACGTGTTATCGCTGCCGTGCGCTACAATCTGGATGAACAACATGACGCAACGATATAAACAATTAAGTTAATATCTATAATTTGGTGTAAGCTTAGGAATTTTGAAACCTTCTTACAATACGGGCTAATTACATATGAGCGTTGACGTAGATGGGGAGGTAATTTAGAAAATATAGATTGCTGTGTAATCGTTTAATGCATGTCACATTATATATGTGACATCACTATTCCATTCAGTGCATTCATTAATAAATAAATCTGCATTAATTAATCAGAACGTGTAATCTGGACAGTAATCTATGAAATCCGGCAGATGGAGCCACTGTGCAGGAGATGGACCGGTAGTTACCAAGCTTGTCAGCAAGTCACAAACTGGCAAGTCAAGTCTCAAGTCATTGACGTGCAAGTTAAGTCAAGTCTCAAGTCAATAACCTCCAAATCCAAGTCCAGTTTCGAGTCATATATCTGAATTACAAGTCAAGTCAAGTAAGAATGGGCGACTCGAGTCCAACTCGAGTCAGCCCTTTCGACTCGAGTCAAGTCTGGTGGACACGTGGCACATCTGGCGTTTTTCAGCAGAAATTTACTTTCTATCTTTCATCGCGAGGAAGTTTATTTGAGAATTCATTATCATTATTAAAAATACATTAAGCACACAATTTAATTAGCGGTTTTGCACAGGCATATCGTATTAATTTAAACCGAAATGCTGTTAATCTAACTAGGCAATAAATACCTAGGGTGAACATTTAACAACGTTTATTTGGTGTCCGCGTAATTGGATTAACAAATGTAACTAACATTATAACTTATTCAGATGTGTCACGAATCAACTGATAGTGTTGGCGTTATACTGCCAACCTGCTGTGGCACGTAGTTTTCTTTAGTTGAGGCGTAACATCCCTCCTTAAATATGAAATTGTACATACGGAGATTTTAGGAAAATCACACCATTCGCTCACGAATGTTCACTAAAATTCCAGAACCCGGCGTTGCATTTTATAATGAAAAACATTGCATTAATCGCTGTGTGAATGACAATTCAGCAAGCGAGCTGGTGTTGGAAAAAACAAACATAAACATCTAGGCGTTTGGCGGGGGGGGGGTAACTTTTAACTCAGGGCTACAGTTGCAATGATATCAACACGACGAAAGACCCTCGTTCCACGGCCTTCTTTCCGCGATTCTGAAAACGTCACAGGCCACACCTACCTGTCTGACTGGGCTTCACTAATGTGTGCTCTAGGCAAATATTTACGACTTTCCTGCACGCCTGGTGATACCTCTTCAGGAAAACAACTTCGATTTCTACCGACTTGCCCCCTACCGTCATCGTTAAGCCAGCCTCCCAGCCGAATAGGCTATGAACTAACGACAAGATGACGCTGCAACGCTGCTCGTGAGGACGACTTGATTACTAGGCCGACTTGTTTACGACGCGAACGGCCGGAAACCAACACATCGCTTTAGTAGGAAACGGCTCGTATTTTTATTAATAAATAAAATTGTTGTTATGTTTGGTGAAATGATGGTAATTACGAGGGGACTTCGCCGGTTCCTTTCTGCCCTCCGTTATAATCATATACCACCAACACTGTATCGTTGAATGCAATAGGCATTACGTGCTCAATGGGTGTACCATTGAATTATTTACTAATATCATTATCGAACATTGGGACTTTTCTTAAATATGTGGGCCTAACATTGCTTTTATTGGTTGTGTTTCAGAAAAAAAATGTCATTAGGTTTTCACAAGAAACTGAGTAACAACACCACCCGCGCCTGACTGCAATCGGCTAAGTGGCGGCGCCTGCTGGTCGACCTAAGATCTACTGGTCATCAATGATTTGCACCCGGCGTCCAAAACAACTACATCATGTCTTCATGCGCAACGGATCCTACAGTCACTGACACGTGCACGTGTGGCCATCAAGCCTCTAGAAGTTTTAATCTGGGCACAGTACAGTGTTATACTCCTCAAATACGGTCACATCACTGTTCAAAAATCATTCTACAGGCAGTCAACACAAATTGCCAATAGGTTGAATGTCTAAAAATCGCCGGCCTTTCATTCGTATGACACGAACACCTAAATAAATTCATCATCCGTCCCCACCAACGCGAGGAGGCTTGTTGGAATCACGTGCGGAGTTTGCCGAGTCGAGGCGGAGTTTGCCGAGTCGAGGCGGAGTTTGCCGACCTCGGTGCAGATATTTCTTGCCAGGGTGCGTCTCAACGATGCGAGCGCGCTAATCGAGCGGATGTGTTTTGATAGAGACGCGCCCCCGTGGACCGATGCTCTCACATCATTTAACGAATAATCCGACCTGGAAGTCCCGCTCGGAGGGCGCGAGTGTCCGGAGGGAAACGGACGTTGTTGGTCGGTGGACGCCGGCGTCTCGACATTTATTGTTCTCTGCGGGCCGGGGCGATGTGGACGGAGTGACTGGCGAGAGAGGTCAGACAACAACGCATCAGTGGTGGCCATGTAAACGCTTCGTCTGATTATAAGAAAATTGGACCTTCAACAATTTTGAAAAAAATTCACAACCTCCGCCACCACGTCATTGATATTCTGAACAAGTTTCGTCAAAATCACATATCTCCAGCTCTTTCCGTCATATCGCAACTGCGCCTATCCTCAAAATTGGCAATTTTGCTAAATATGAATACGACTACCGGTGTTTCGGGAATGTTACCACCAAAATACCTGCGCGTCTTCGAATCCGCGTCAAACCGGAACATCTCTCAACCAAACGTTCGACATTTCGAACGTTCCGACCTGGCTGTCTGAAAACAGTTAACTCTTGTCAAATAAAATAACTGAACATTACATATTTTAGGAACTACATTTCAGGAATTCTAACTGTGGCCTGGTCCAAGGACTGCTAAACCGGCGGCACGGGACAGTGAGGGGAGACGGTGGCACGGGACAGACACTGGACACGGTGGCACGGGACAGAGACGGGAGACGGTGGCACGGGACAGAGACTGGAGACGGTGGCACGGGACAGAGACGGGAGACGGTGGCACGGGACAGAGACTGGAGACGGTGGCACGGGACAGAGACGGGAGACGGTGGCACGGGACAGAGACGGGAGACGGTGGC
>SDWI01002121.1:0-19598 GCA_009193005.1 Lamellibrachia luymesi
TCTGCACCTGTTGGCGCTATCTTGTTGCCTATTACAATGTCCCACACTTTTTCTTTCTTAAGGATGGTATATATCACTTTACGCCAGTACGACCAGTTGTCATCAGTTAATTTCTCCATCTTGTTGATAGCCCCGTCCGCCACTGCTCACAGATATGTAACGGTTGACACTTGTGCTTGTGTCTATAGTCCGACGTTTCCAGAACAGTGCAACGTTCACTACGGTACGATTACAACCACCAAATTCCGGGCACTTCACTAGCCAGACGTAGCTAGGCCAACTTGTACACTGTAGCATACAACCACTGGCCACTAGTAATCGCTTGCCGTCACGGTCTGTTGGAGATTGTTACAAACTTCGTTTACTTACTTTACGCAGTGGAAGCGTGCTGGGCCCATAACCTGTTTTTTAACCAGATTTAACAAGATTGCCATCTCGAACAACAAGTTCCAGATGGCAAGTGGACAAGGAAGCCAATGGCTTATCGAGTCCAACAATTTTCTGATCTATATGTAGCCCGCCCTTATCAGATATCTGTCAATTCTATTTTTAAAGTAATGCCTTTCTCGGATGTAGTATCCTACCGGTGATGTAGTGTCCTTTCATGTATGTTGTGTCCTTCCTGGGATGCAGTCTTCTTCCCGGCATATAGTGTCCTTCCCAGCATGTAGTGTCCTTCCCGGCATGTAGTGTCCTTCCTGGGATGTAGTGTAATTCTCCAGATGTAGTGTCCTTCCTGGGATGTAGTGTCCTTCCTGGCATGTAGTTTCCTTCCCGGGATGTTGTGTAATTCTCCAGATGTATTGTCTGTTGAAAGTATCGACATTTACACCACATTCACGCAGAAGTAAAACATCACAGTAGACCGAGATGTCAATAGAAACAAATGTATTAGAAAAGACGACTGCTCTACACGAAAGGCAGCATGGCAAGTGCAACGTAAGAACAGACAAAGACTACAGCACTTCACTAAGCATTACGTCACTAAGCAGTACGCATGACTGAGCACAACCAGGTAAACAATAACAGCAGGCACTGATGCACTTATCAGTAGTGCTGTTGCACTGTCAATAAACTGAGGTACAAAAATGCATATTTCAACAGTGTCATTCCTGGTATGTAGTGTCCTTTCCGGCATGTAGTGTCCTTCCCGGGATGTAGTGTAATTCTCCGGATGTAGTGTCCTTCCTGGGATGTAGTTTCCTTTCCGGCATGTAGTGTCCTTCCCGGGATGTCGTGTAATTCTCCTGTTGTAGTGTAATTCCTGGGATGTAGTGTCCTTCCTAGCATGTAGTGTCCTTCCCGGGATGTAGTGAAATTCTCCGGATGTAATGTCCTTCCTGGGATGTAGTGTCCTTCCCGGCATGTAGTGTCCTTCCCGGGATGTAGTGTAATTCCTGGGATGTAGTGTCTTTCCCGGCATGTAATGTCCTTCCAGGGATGCAGTGTAATTCTCCGGATGTAATGTCTTTCCTGGGATGTAGTGTCCTTTCCGGCATGTAGTGTCCTTCCCGGCACGTAGTGCCCTTCCCGGGATGTAGTGTAATTCTCCAGATGTAGTGTCATTCCTGGGATGTAGTGTCCTTTCCGGCATGTAGTGTCCTTCCCGGCATGTAGTATCCTTCCCGGGATTTAGTGTAATTCTCCGGATGTAGTGTCCTTCCCGGCAGGTAATGTCCTTCCCAAGATGTAGTGTAATTCTCCGGATGTAATGTCCTTCCTGGGATGTAGTGTCCTTCCCGGCATGTAGTGTCCTTCCCGGGATGTGTAATTCTCCAGATGTAATGTCCTTCCTGGGATGTAGTGTCCTTCCCGGCATGTAGTGTCCTTCCAGGGATGTAGCGTAATTCTCCAGATGTAATGTCCTTCCTGGGATGTAGTGTCCTTCCCGGCATGTAGTGTCTTTTCCGGGATGTAGTGTAATTCTCCGGATGTAATGTCCTTCTTGGGATATAGTGTCCTTCCTGGCATGTAGTGTCCTTCCAGGGATGTAGTGTAATTCTCCAGATGTAATGTCCTTCCTGGGATGTAGTGTCCTTCCCGGAATGTATTGTCTTTCCCGGGATGTAGTGTAATTCTCCGGATGTAGTGTCCTTCCCGGCATGTACTGTCCTTCCCGGCATGTAGTGTCCTTCCCGTGATGTAGTGTAAATCTCCGGACGTAATGTCCTACCTGGGATGTAGTGTCCTTCCCGGCATGTAGTGTCCTTCCCGGGATGTAGTGTAATTCTCCATATGTAATGTCCTTCCTGGGATGTAGTGTCCTTCCCGGCATGTAGTGTTCTTCCAGGGATGTAATGTAATTCTCCAGGTGTAATGTCCTTCCTGGGATGTAGTGTCCTTCCCGGCATGTAGTGTCCTTCCCGGGATATAGTGTAATTCTCCGGATGTAATGTCTTTCCTGGGATGTAGTGTCCTTCCAGGCATGTAGTGTCCTTCCAGGGGTGTAGTGTAATTCTCCAGATGTAATGTCCTTCCTGGGATGTAGTGTCCTTCCAGGCATGTAGTGTCCTTCCCGGGATGTAGTGTAATTCTTCGGATGTAATGTCTTTCCTGGGATGTAGTGTCCTTCCTGGGATGTAGTGTCCTTCCAGGGATGTAGTGTAATTCTCCGGATGTAATGTCTTTCCTGGGATGTAGTGTCCTGCTAGGCATGTAGTGTCCTTCCTGGGATGTAGTGTAATTCTCCAGATGTAATGTCTTTCCTGGGATGTAGTGTCCTTCCAGGCATGTAGTGTCCTTCCCGGGATGTAGTGTAATTCTCCGGATGTAGTGTAATTCCTGGGATGTATTGTCTTTCCCGGTATATAGTGTCCTTCCCGGGATGCAGTGTCTTTCCAGGGATGCAGTGTCCTTTGTTAGTGTTCACGCAGCAAAAACAGCACACGTTGAGTACATTGCTCCATCCGGACAACACACCTGTCAGTGGATGACGTCGCGCTCTTATCGATTCTCTGCGACTGCTGGTTCCAGTCACAACGTGTAGTCCGACCTCCGCCAGGGATGTGTTTTGACGCATTACTTCAGCACTGTGTTTTGCGGTAGTTCTCCTGTGAATCGGCAGACTGGGGACGATGCTGCCTTCCCTGGGACGGCCCGCGCCTCTTCCTGCATTGACGGCCACGATGTTCCTGCTTCACGCTTTGCTCATCACTGGCGTCTGTTCAGACATTCCAGGTAACACAAACCTAAAATTGTTTACAACATATGAATGTGTGGATGTTGACAACAGTTAAAATGTCAAATATATCAAATATATCAAATATATCAGGATCGGTTCGGCCGTCGTCCTGAAAATCCTCAGTTTGGTTAATCTGCAGATGGGCGCTATCCAAACTTTGTGAAAGGCGGGAACTCCGTGTGGGATCCGAGATATTTAAAATCCTCTACTTTGTCAATTTGACTCCCATCTGACGAATGTACAGTATCATTAACAGACGGGTTGATGCGCATGTATATTATTTTGCTTGGATTGAGAAATAGTCCAATAGATTTGGAAGCACTTTCCACCTCATGAAGTAACAGTTCTGCGTCTTGTATCGTGTCAGTGAACAAAGCGATGTCATCGACATAATCCATATCAGAGAGATGGCAGGCTGGGTGTCTGGCAGGCTGGGTGTCTGACATGCTGGGTGTCTGGCAGGCTGGGTGCCTGGCAGGCTGCGGTGTCTGGCAGGCTGGGTGCCTGGCAGGCTGGGTGTCTGGCAGGCTGGGTGTCTGGCGCTTCGGGCGTCTGGTGAGAGTTAGTCCTTCTTTGTCATCATTCGCAGTTCTTAGAGCGTGGTCCAAGATTATGATAAACAGGCATTTGGCGAGAGAGTCTCCTTGGAGAATTTTAGAAATTTGTAGTTTCCCTTTCCGGAGTTAGTACGACAGTAGATGTACTTTCAAACATTATCTGTATGGCTTTGAGATCTTCCCTGGGATACCTTACGCATGAAGAATCCGTAATGTTATGTAGTCCTGGGACTTTGCCAAGTTTCATTTGCTTGATCACAATGTTGACTTCTGCTAGTGAGAAGATGTCGGTGTCAATGTTGGGGTTGGTCTCATAGATCGGATCAAGTGGATGGTTGGATGTTCTCGTATTATCTGAAGAGAGCAGTTGTTTGAAGTGAGTTTTCCAAGCATCCAAACGATCTTCCCCTTGTAAAAAGATGGTTTTTGATTTCTTTCCGGAAAGTTGTACTAACTTCCAGGCATTATGGAAAGCGTTACTCGACTCGCAACTGTTAAATGCTCCAAGAATGTCATCATAACGCTTCTCCTGCGTTTCATTATACGTGTTGCGCCGTGTAGTTTGCGCTGTGGATACTGTCTCGGGTTGTGCACTAATTACAACCTTACGTGCTGCTTTTACTTCATTCGTATGGCGAACACTAGTCTCGAAAGCTACTCGAGGTGGCAGGGTGGCCGAGCCTGCTTTGTTGTATATATCAATATAGTCCTTGTACGAGTTGGTTTGGGTTCTTTCCAATGCCTCCCAGTCAGTTGAAATTGAAATCTTGATTCGTTGTGATTGCACCCCGGTTAAGTCTGGGCCTGGTTGGGTTCTTCTTTGCTTTCAGCTGAGCTTGCCTTCACTCTGCACAAACAATCCTGTGATCAGCCATTTGGGGCGGAAGAGGAGTGTG
The DNA here is from genome assembly GCA_009193005.1 of Lamellibrachia luymesi. Taxonomy (NCBI): domain Eukaryota; kingdom Metazoa; phylum Annelida; class Polychaeta; order Sabellida; family Siboglinidae; genus Lamellibrachia; species Lamellibrachia luymesi. The sequence continues at coordinate 4,635 of SDWI01002121.1, forward strand.
CTTGTGAATCCATGATGCTGCATCTCCATCTTTTCCGGCACAGAATGAACTATATTTGAGATGTAAATTTACTTGGTGCTCGGATAGTTCAAAGTCTTGATTTTGGTTTTCATAAGAGAGTGTTGGTCATCAGAACGTTATGTTTATGTATAAAATCAAGAAGAATCTGACAATTTCTGTTAGTGTTGCTGTGGCATGAAAAACCATTTGAGACTTGAACATTGAAATCTCCTCCGATTACAGGATGTGTAATACTGTCTGGTTCAGACTTTCGTAGAACTCTTCAACGATTGTTTCATCACTGACATTTGTCGGAGAATAACGTGATATAAAACGACTTTTAGGGTTCCCTTTAAACAGAGCATGTATTACGCGGTCTGTTATCTTGGTAATTGATACAAGATTCTGAAGCAGTGAAGATTTTACTACTACTCCGACGCCCCCAACTGCTGCACTTTGTCGATTAGGTGTAGCGGAGGCTGTGAACATCATGGATCTACCTATCCATCCATCGTGGATCTGCCTATCCATCCATCGTAGATCTACCTATCCATCCATCGTGGATCTACCTATCCATCCATCGTGGATCTACCTATCCATCCATCGTAGATCTACCTATCCATCCATCGTGGATCTACCTATCCATCCATCGTGGATCTACCTATCCATCCATCGTGGATCTACTCATTCTCACAGAGGACTATACACGAGTGGAATATAATAACTGCAGATTGTGTGAATGCCAGCAGCGTGAATATGTTAAAAATAAAAATTAACTTATATCTCAGAAAGGCGGGTTACACATTAACGAAGAATTGTTGGAATCTCAATAAGCCAATGGTGTCCTTGTCCACTGCCATCTGGGTGTTTTGCCTTGTCCACTAGCCATCTGGATGTTTTGCCTTGTCCACTGGCCATCTGGATGTTTTGCCTTGTCTACTGCCATCTGGGTGTTTTGCCTTGTCCACTGGCCATCAGGATGTTTTGGCTTGTCCACTGCCATCTGGGTGTTTTGCCTTGTCCAATGCCATCTGGGTGTTTTGCATTGTCCACTGCCATCTGGGTGTTTTGCCTTGTCCACTGGCCATCTGGATGTTTTGCCTTGTCCACTGCCATATGGGTGTTTTGCCTTGTCCACTGGCCATCTGGGTGTTTGCCTTGTCCACTGCCATCTGGGTGTTTTGCCTTGTCCACTGGTCATATGGGTGTTTTGCCTTGTCCACTGGCCATCTGTGTGTTTTGCCTTGGGTGGCATTCATGTTAAATCTTCCTTCCCAGAGAAGATGGGTTAGCATCGGAATGAACAGGTCTGCTAAGAGTTAACTGAAAATACTTTGAACAGTCCCAAGGACTGGATACAGCTCTTTGAAAATGTATCTTTACCCTTAAATATGGTTAAATAGACGTTACGATCAGACGCAACTCGACTTCACCCGACTCGCAAGGTCCCGTGTGACGCGAACACAAGACCCCGTTCGACACTATCACAACGTCTCGATTCATCTCTGTGAATTCCAAGTCAAGTCCCAAGTAAATAGGGTTCACCAATTGCCATGATAGTTGTGGTTTGTCTACGGTAATTTTTAACGGGAAATCTAAGCTAATGGTGACCCGTCGCAGCATTTGCCAGTCACAGTAAATACTTAGTAATTATTCGGTGCGGCCCGTCACAACAACACGGCCCGTCGCAACAACAAGGCCCGTCACAACAACACGGCCCGTCACAACAACACGGCCCGTCAGAACAACACGGCCCGTCACAACAACACGACCCGTCACAACAACACGGCCCGTCACAACAACACGGCCCCTCACAACACGACCCGTCACAACACGGCCCGTCACAACAAAACGGCCCGTCACAACAACATGGCCCGTCACAACACGACCCGTCACAACACGGCCCGTCACAACAACACGGTCCGTCATAACAACACGGCCCGTCACAACAACACGGTCTGTCACAACAACGTCGTCTCGTGCTGCGTACGTTTCAAACCACCAGATTGGTTGGCAAGGTACCAACTGGCAAAAACCTCAAGTCAATGACCAATCTCAAGTCGCAAGTCACGAAAATGTGCTACTCAAGTCCGACTCAAGTCAACAATAGGTCAAGTCTGGGTTTAATATGAACATTACACATGACCAATGTGAACGTTTTAGCAAGTGGCAGGCTCCGAAATAACCATATCCCAATGGTACCTTTGGTTATTAGATGGGACCATTAGATTACTAGATGTCCCGAACTTCGTCGGCTGTTACCGCAATCATGAAATGACCCATTATGATATTAAGTTACGGTTAAAATGAACATGCATTCGAACAATTGGCCAGGCGAGGCAACACATTACTGACGACGCATCGACTGGATGTTTACTTCAACTCCTCAATAAACGTGTATTGTGTGGAGAACTGCGCCTGATAACCTAGACACGCAAGAAAACACACAATGCGCGTTTAAGGTAACTGCACTCGCTTCTAACCACATAACGGCTCCGCTTTAAAGTCAACACATGCACATATCAGAAGGTACCGGTGTAAATGGGTGACATAGTGAAGACGCACTAGCCAACGGGTTGTTTTAGACCATCGGGGAAAATACTTCTCGTTGTAATTGTACTACGTTGTACCTGTACTAAGTTGTACTTGTACTACGTTGTACCTGAACTAGGTTATTCCTGTACTAAGTTATACATGTACTACGTTGTAGCTGTACTAAGTTGTGCCTGTACTACGTTGTACCTGTACTACTTTGTACCTGTACTACTTTGTACCTGTACTACGTCGTACCTGGACTACGTTGTACCTGGACTACGTTGTGCCTGTACTACTTTGTACCTGGACTACGTTGTGCCTGTACTACGTTGTGCCTGTACTACTTTGTACCTGTACTACGTTGTGCCTGTACTACTTTGTACCTGGACTACGTTGTACCTGGAATACGTTGTACCTGGACTACGTTGTACCTGTACTACGTTGTGCCTGTACTACTTTGTACCTGGACTACGTTGTAGCTGTACTAAGTTGTGCCTGTACTACGTTGTACCTGTACTACCTTGTGCCTGTACTACTTTGTACATGTACTATGTTGTGCCTGTACTACGTTGTACCTGGAATACGTTGTGCCTGTACTACGTTGTGCCTGTACTACTTTGTACCTGTACTACGTTGTGCCTGTACTACTTTGTACCTGGACTACGTTGTACCTGGACTACGTTGTGCCTGTACTACTTTGTACCTGTACTACGATGTGCCTATACTACTTTGTGCCTGTACTACGTAGTGCCTGTACTACTTTGTACCTGTACTACGTTGTGCCTGTACTACTTTGTACCTGTACTACATTGTGCCTGTACTACGTTGTACCTGTACTACGTTGTACCTGTACTACGTTGTACCTGGACTATGGACTTTCCCTTTCATGGTGAACTTTGTTTTAGTCGACACGCGGCCATTCCATGGAACGATCTACCACAGATCATTAGAACATATAATACTCGCGACATATTGAACATTGATTCGATGACTCTTCTATTATATATTGTTTATAAAAACAAAATATTTGAATAAGTTATGCAATTTTATATAATAATTTTTTTTAAATTGTTTTATTCCTGTAATTATTATTATTATTATTATCATCATAATTATTATTTACGAAAGCTGCATACGGCACAAACAAGAAGAAATAGTAAAATGTGGGATCGACCACATCTGTTCATTCGACCTTTGTTCATTGTTCCGGGAGAAGCTTGTTCCTTCACGTTGAACGGCCGATGCCACCAGTCACCCATATCATCGGTTAACAGTTATTGTCCCGGATACAAGTGTGCGTCGTCGGTGATCTATTTCGACTACAAAATGATGAAATATTAAACAGACAGCTGACAAACCAAAGGCTCGTAGAATGTTCGGCAACAAAAACAGAAAAAACCTTGAGGTTATCAAGTTCGACGAATCGACCTGCCATTTGAAACATGTCAACAAGAGCAATCATAATTGTACAGTCGGTATACATTAATTGTATTATAACTATGAATATATATGTGCTATTATTCCACAGTACTGTGAAACTTCATGGCTTTCCCTGTGTCCAACTTTGCTGTTTACTCCAGCAGTTTCCTCTATACACCAGTGGTGAATCCCTCATTAATCTACACACCAGTGGTGAATCCCTCGTTTTCTCTATACACCAGTGGTGAATCCCTCGTTTCTTCTATACACCAGTGGTGAATCCCTCGTTTCCTTTATACACCAGTGGTGAATCCCTCGTTCCTCTACACACACAAGTGGTGAATCCCTCATTTCATCTATACACCAGTTGTGAATCCCTCGTTTCCTCTACACTACACTAAATCCCTCATTCCTTCTATACACTAGTGGTGAATCCCTCGTTTCCTCTATACACCAGTGGTGAATTCCTCGTTCCTCTACACACACCAGTGGTGAATCCCTCGTTTCATCTATACACCAGTGGTGAATCCCTCGTTCCTCTACACACACCAGTGGTGAATCCCTCGTTTCATCTATACACCAGTGGTGAATCCCTCGTTCCTCTATACACCAGTGGTGAATACCTCATTTCCTCTATGCACCAGTGTTGAATCCCTCGTTACTCTAAACACCAGTGGTGAATCCCTCGTTCCTCTACACACCAGTGGTGAAACCATCATTTCCTCTATAAACCAGTGGTGAATCCCTTGTTCCTCTACACACCAGTGGTGAATCCCTCATTTCCTCTATACACCAGTGGTGAATCCCTCGTTCCTCCACACACCAGTGGTGAGTCCCTCGTTTCATCTATACACCAGTGGTGAATCCCTCATTACTCTAAACACCAGTGGTGAATCCCTCGTTCCTCTACAAACCAGTGGTGAATCCCTCATTTCCTCTATACACCAGTGGTGAATCCCTCATTTCTTCTATACACCAGTGGTGAATCCCTCTTTACTCTACACACCTGTGGTGAATCCCTCGTTTCCTCTATACACCTGTGGTGAATCCCTCTTTACTCTATACACCAGTGGTGAATCCCTCGTTTCATCTATACACCAGTGGTGAATCCCTCGTTTCCTCTATACACCAGTGGTGAATCCCTTGTTCCTCTATACACCAGTGGTGAATCCCTCGTTACTCTACAAACCAGTGGGCAGAACCGAGGGATTCTTTAAAAATAATGACGAAACAGTGTTCTGTAACTACAGACCAATATCACTATTACCTGTAATATCTAAAGTTGTTGAAAAAGATATGCATGATCAGATATATTAATTTTTTACAGAACATTCACTTTTCAATGATAACCCATGTGACTTCAAATCTGTTCATTCAACTAAAGATGCCATCATGGAAGTTATCGACAGAACAATAACCGCACTGGATTCAAATGAAACACCTATTAATATATTTTTAGATCTGTCAAAAGCATTTGACACCATAGACCACAACATTTATTAAATAAATTACACACATATGGAATATGCGATATTGCTCATGGAAAGCTACTTGAAAAATAGAAAACAATATGTTACATACGACGATAGCATTTCTGAAACTGTGCCTATTACTACAAGTGTGCGACAAGGCCCCATAATAGGCCCACTTCTTTTTGTAATATACATTAACGATTTACCAAAGTCAAGCAAGACATTCAAATATGTAATGTATGCAGACGGTACAACTCTATTTACTACAGTCCAGTCTTTAAATTCATGTACTAAAGATATCGAACAACATTTAAACATATAATTAAATAAGGTAAACGAATGGCTGAAAATTAATAAACTGTCTTTAAATATAAAGAAATCCAAGTACATAATATATAAATTAAGAAATAAAAAAATAATTCTTACTCAAGATAGATGAAACTAGAATCGAAAGAGTCCAAAACGTAATCTCTTAGGTGTGACATTACAAGAAAACCTAAGCTGGAATGGTCATATAAAAACATTTCTATCGAATGTTAAACAATTTTAGGTATATTAAACAAATTAAGAAATAAAAAATTTATTCTTTTTCTACTCAAGATAGATGAAACTAGAATCGAAAGAGTCCAAAACTGTTAAAATGTTGAATGTTAAAAAATTATAGGTATATTAAACACATTAAAACACTTTCTGCCATTAAATATAAAAATAATTTGTACAACTCATTAATGTTACAATATATAAATTATGGCCTAATGATATGGGGTTTTAACTGTAACAGAATTATCAAACTACAGAAAAAAGCAATTAGAATAATATGTTTATTAAATATAATTCACATAGTGAGTCACTGTTCAAGAAATAAAAAAATCTTAATGTAACAGATATGTTGCAATTACAGGAATTAAAATTTTATTATAAATATGTGCACATGAAATTACCAGTATATTTACAAAACTTACCATTTTCTCTAAATAGAAATGTTCACAACATTAATACACGAATACATGAACATATCCACACAAATAGGGCAAAACATGATTTTGCTAAACGATGCATTAGGTATGATATTCCATTACTAATAAATAATACTTCGAAACATATAAGGAACAAAATTTTAATGCATAGCTTACATGGATTTACTAGGTATGCCAAAACGTGCTTTCTACAAAACTACTGAGAACAGTGCTCTACGCCAAATTACTACATTTGTGGACAGATTTAATAATTAAATCATAAACGCTTTTATATTTCATTACTTTTGTTAATTTAATTATAAATTTTACTGTAATTAGTATGTCAGATGTAAATGTATATATTTGCGAGATTAAAAATTAGGTAAATTTATTTACCCTTTGAGATTTTGTCACCATTCAATGATGAAATAATTAATTATTTGTCAAACCTATTTTGGAAGTTGTGCACTTGTGTTATCGTTATTTTTCGAGAAAGTACTTTATTAAGTTAAATGAACTCTGTTGAAAATTATAATACTGGGTGTGGCTGCCTCGAGAGCGACCAACAATGGTCTTAGTGGCAGTCTCCCTGACCCCTTTTAAGTTTATCTATAGCAAACTGATAGTCTATTATAATGTCATTATACTTCAGTTATATTATATTTGTGTTGTATATTTCAGTTTACAATACATGCATTACTTTTTAGTAGCTGTAGATTTTCACATTTAGTTTACAATACATTACTTGTTATTTATTAACACGTTATTTCAGTTGTAAATCTTCACTGTATTGACAACTGTACTGTTTAATCTGTGGGTCAAATAAACACTTCCGATTCCGATTCCGATATTTCTCAGCATGTTATTCCAATCTAGTTTACTAAGTATTTTCTCATATCTTTATATTTACCTTTGTGGAAGTTTCTCCTGTGTTTTTTTTCATTTTTACTTTCTGATTTAACTTTGATGTCAACATGTATTTTATTTGATGTCAACATGTATTTTACTTTGATGTCAACATGTATTTTACTTTGATGTCAACATGTATTTTACTTTAATGTCAACATGTATTTGATTATGATCACATTGCCCACTAATTTATTTTGTGAAGACAAAACTATATCTAATACATTCTCTCCCCTGATTGGTTCTAGCACGTGTTATGTAAGGAAGCTATATTGATTTAAAAATATAAACTGTTGCACTCTCTAGAGATTTCCATGGTATGTGTCCATGGTTAAAATCTCTCCATTATGATACATTCCCCTTTACTGACTTCCTTTATAGCATTTTGTGTTATCCTCTTCATTTATGTTTGGACTTCGGTAAACTAATCCAATAGTGAATTTTTAATTTCCTGTAACTATTTTGCACCAAACAGCTTCATCGCAATCTGCAATCCATTTAATTATTTGATTTTGTAAGCCTGAATAGATTCTTTAATAAATAAAATAACTCCCCCTCCCCTTTTTTCTACTCGATCTCTCCTAAACATTACACATCCTATCAGTCCGAATTCAGCATCTGATATGCCTTTGTTGGCCCATGATTCGGTTATATCAACTATGTGAGGGTCAATATATTCTAGCTACCATAATTTTTAATTTGTTTTTCTTATTTACTTTGCTCCTTGCATTTAAACACACGCATTTATAACCAGCTTCAGAAATGTTCTGTCCTGTTTGAGACACCTCATAGTAACCACCTGCGCTTCTAGTTTACACAATGTTTACTACCAAACATATTTTTTATGCTGTCCATGCCACTGTCTACTGCTGCTGTGAGTCCATCCGCAAACACTGCTGCACCCTTTCCACTTAGATGAAGCCCATCCTTCATGTACATATCAGCCCTCCCAACAAAGCATCCCCACAAATCCAACTTCCTCTTCCTACATAGCTGCTGAATTAGTGTGTTAATTGCCATCCTCCGGCAATTTCGATATCCCTGACCCCTGCTTCCCATTATCATCCCTGCCTTGTTGTGTTCTAGGAGTTCCTGTAGGTTTATTTGGCGGCCACTCATAACACACTGTAGGCCTTGCTGTGTTCTAGGAGTTCCTGTAGGTTTATTTGGCGGCCACTCATAACACACTGTAGGCCTTGCTGTGTTCTAGGAGTTCCTGTATGTTTATTTGGCGGCCACTCACAACACACTGTAGGCCTTGTTGTGTTCTAGGAGTTCATGTAGGTTTATTTGGCGGCCACTCACAACACTCTGTAGGCCTTGTTGTGTTCTAGGAGTTCCTGTAGGTTTATTTGGCGGCCACTCACAACACACTGTATGCCTTGTTGTATTCTAGGAGTTCCTGTAGGTTTATTTGGCGGCCACTCACAACACACTGTAGGACTTGTTGTGTTCTAGGAGTTCCTGTAGGTTTATTTGGCGGCCACTCACAACACACTGTAGGCCTTGTTGTGTTCTAGGAGTTCTTGTAGGCTTATTTGGCGGACACTCACAACACACTGTAGGCCTTGTTGTGTTCTAGGAGTTCCTGTAGGTTTATTTGGCGGCCACTCACAACAGCGCTAAGAATATAGCTCAGTCCGTCTTTACCATGTCATTGTTAACCAAATTTAACCAGATTGCTACCCAAGGCTAAAACCCAAAATGGTAAGTGGACAAGGACGCCATTTGCTCAATAAGAGTCCAATTTGTTCATATATGTGTAACCCGTCCCTCTGGGATATTTGTCAATTTCTTTTTTAAGCACACTTACGCTGCTGCAAAATTTACACAATAAGTAGCATTAGTCGAACGTGTCATCATTGTGTGCATGACTGGTGACAACCGGTGTAGAAAGAAACACTTGTCAAAAGAGGCTATTAGAAAAATAGTGTTAAAACAAACTATGTGGAGGGTTTATAGGCGTACCAGAAAGGAAGAAGACTATGCAAATTACAAAGAGGCACTTAATGCAGCTACAACTGAAATCAGACAATCTAAAAGAAGCTATGAGCAAAAACTAGCATGTAACATAAAAAATGACAGCAAGAGTTTTTATGCATATGTCAGGAGTAAACAAAACGTACAAGACAAGGTTGGACCTCTAGAAGACAGTGCTGGAAATATAATATCACAGGGGTTTTTAATGGCGGAAGACCTAAATGGTTACTTCAGTTCAGTGTTTACCAAAGAAGATATTAGTTCATTACCAGTTGCTGATGCTAAATTTCAGGGGGCTAAATCTGACTATTTAGGTCCGTTAGTTGTAACTCCAGAATTGGTAGCTAAGAAAATAAAGGCAATGAAGGATAACAAATCACCGGGAGTGGATGGGATTCCTCCAAAATTACTAATGGAAACAGTAGAACAAATCAGTATACCACTTGCAAGAGTATTCAACTTGTCATTAAAAGAGGGAGTTGTTCCGTTTGAATGGAAAGAAGCAAACATCATACCATTATTTAAAAAGGGTTCGAGAAATAAGTCAGAGAATTACAGACCAGTGAGTTTAACGTCAGTGATTTGTAAATTATTAGAAAGGTTAATTAAAGACCATATGGTGGACTTCCTCGTTAAGCATAAATTATTAAATTCATCTCAACATGGATTCCTTAAAGCGAGGTCATGCTTAACAAATATGTTATGTTTTTTGGAAGAAATCACTAAGTGGATAGACGTGGGATCGCCAGTAGATATTATCTACTTAGATTTTCAGAAAGCTTTTGACAAAGTGCCACATCAAAGATTACTACTTAAATTAAAAGCCCATGGTATCGGGGATAGCATAACTGACTGGATAGAACAATGGCTGACTGACAGAAGACAACGAGTTGTAGTAGATGGAGAAGTTTCAAATTGGAAATCGGTTTTGAGTGGGGTACCTCAAGGATCAGTATTAGGACCTATATTATTCTTAATTTATATCAATGACTTGGACGACAGTATAACAAGTAACGTACTGAAATTTGCGGATGACACAAAACTGTTTAGAAAGGTTAATACTGATGGTGATAAACAACATTTACAAAACGATCTAGACAGATTAGTGAAATGGTCTGAGAAATGGCAGATGTTGTTCAATTTTGGGAAATGTAAATGCCTACATACAGGACATGGGAACTTGAATGTAAACTATAAAATGGGAGATACTGTTCTGGGTACTACTGTAAAAGAAAAGGACTTAGGAGTTACAATAAGCGCTGATATGAAAGTTTCAGAGCAGTGTGGTATTGCAGCTTCAAAGGGTAATCAAATTCTTGGATTGATTAGAAGAAACATAACATACAAGGGAAAAAAGTTAATTATACCTCTTTATAAAGCAATAGTTAGACCTCATTTAGAATACTGTATACAAGCATGGAGACCATATCGTAAGAAGGATATAGATACGCTTGAACGCATACAAAGGAGAGCAACTAAAATGATTCCAGAACTGAGAGACCTTAGTTATGAAGAACGCCTGAAAGAATGTGGTTTAACAACTCTAGAGACAAGGAGGTTAAGAGGAGATCAGATTGAAGTTTTTAAGATATTGAATGGGTATGAAAATATTGATAGAAATATGTTTTTCTCACTCAAGAAGGATAGCAGAACTAGAGGACATGAGGTAAAATTAGTAAAGGATCAATGTAGATTGGACATCAGGAAGCACTCGTTCTCACAGAGGACAATAAATGAATGGAACAAATTGTCTACAGATTGTGTAACTGCTAGCAGCGTGAATATGTTTAAAAACAAGGTTGACACATATCTCAGGAGGGCGGGTTATAAGTAGATGAACATTGTTGGACTCTCGATAAGCCAATGGCTTCCTTGTCCACTTGCCATCTGGGCCTTTGGCTTGGATGACAACTTTTTTTAAATCTTGTTATGGGAATACACTTCATTACGAGATTGTAGAAAGGTAATAAATTATTATCGTCGATAATAGCCGCTGTATAACAAACGCCTGAAGTGCGTCAACCACGAGCAGCCATTGAATGTTGATATGTTTCATTGATATGGCAGTCGTTACCGAATATGTTCGTCAAGACGTCTTTGATGTTTCTAATCGGGTTCACACTACACGACAAATACATTACATTAGGTTTATTTGGTGGCCACTCACAACAGTGCTAAGAATATAGCTCAGTCCCGTCTTTACCATTTCATTTTTAACCAAATTTAACCAGATTGCCACCCAAGGCTAAATCCCAAGATGGCAAGTGGAGAAGGAAGCCATTTGCTCAGTAAGAGTCCAATTTGTTCATTTATGTGTAACCCGTCCCTCTGGGATATTTGTCAATTTCTTTTTTAAGCACATTTACACTGCTGCAAAATTTACACAATAAGTAGCATTAGTCGAAAGTGTCGTCATTGTGTGCATGACTGGTGACAACCGTCATGGGAATACACTTCATTACGGGATTGTAGAAAAGTAATAAATTATTATCGTGGATAATAGCCGCTGTATGACAAACGCCTTAAATGCGTCAACCACGAACAGCCATTGAATGTAGATATGTTTCATTGATATGGCAGCCATTACCGAATACGCCGTCAAGACGTCATTGATGTTTCTAATCGGGTTCACACTACATGACAAATACATTACTGGCTATTAGATATATGCATTTAATTGTCATGCACTCAATGGTGTAGAATTATATAATGGCACCCCGGTGTTGTTCAATACAGGGTCGTAGCCAGGTTTTTTTCAAGGGGTCGTATTTGCCGACAGGTGTTAATCATGCACGGCGGGCTCATTACAGCAGTTTTAGTGTTTAATTATGTGTTTATACAATAACAATTGAAGCAAGCATATCATATTCAATATGTTTTTATATTAGGCCATTTATTCACATATAGCAACATATACATGCATATCAAACTGTATGGAGTTTAATGAGAGGCATTTGTATTACTAATAATGCCTGATATTAATACAGTGATTCATTCCGTTAACAACTGTATATATACTATTCCGAATGGTCTCCTGTTTTTCTACGTGTCTACCTTTCAGGAGAGAACTGTGACAAGCCGCCCCCTCTAGCGAATGCTGCAGTAGCTATCAAANATGTGTTTATACAATAACAATTGAAGCAAGCATATCATATTCAATATTTTTTATATTAGACCATTTATTCACATATTGCAACATATACATGCATATCAAACTGTATGGAGTTTAATGAGAGGCATTTGTGTTACTAATAATGCCTGATATTACTACAGTGGCTCATTCCGTTAACAACTGTATATATACTATTCCGAATGGTCTCCTGTTTTTCTACGTGTCTACCTTTCAGGAGAGAACTGTGACAAGCCGCCCCCTCTAGCGAATGCTGCAGTAGCTTTCAAAGAGACAACACGTGGACACACGGCAAACTACACCTGCCTTAGAGGATTGAGGTTCCTGAGTGGAAAACTTCAGGTTGTCACTAGATGCACTAACAGAGACTGGACGCCTACAAACGACACATGCGAAGGTATTAAAAAAAGATATATACCAATTTAAAAGTCTCATTTGTACGTCTCGTTTGATGTATTTAGTCTATTTTACATGTACGTGTATGCTGGCAAGTTTTCAAGAATTATATTTCTGTCGAATAGACACCTTTTACCAACTCCCATCATTTTGACATCATCTGGTGCTATGGCTGCCTTCCACAAAAAAATTTGACATATTTGTTCGAAATTGCATTTCCCCCCTAAATCCACGGCAACCCTTCGCTGTGATGATCACTTGCTCGAGTGTCTGTACATTTCCCCCCTAAATCCACGGCGACCCTTCGCTGTGATGATCACTTGCGCGGGTGTCTGTACATTTCCCCCTAAATCCACGGCGACCCTTCGCTGTGATGATCACTTGCGCGGGTGTCTGTACATTTCCCCCCTAAATCCACGGCGACCCTTCGCTGTGATGATCACTTGCGCGAGTGTCTGTACATGATACCATGCTTAGTGGTTCTGGTTTGTTGTGTGTCTGAGCTCAAGTCCCGCGGGTTTATGCGCCATGCAAGTTTACAATAATAATAAAGTATTAATAATAATAATGGTGATGATAAAGACGATGATAATAATAACGATGATGATGATGATAATGACGATGATAATAATAACGATGATGATGATGATGATGATTATAATAATTATTATAATTATTACTTCAAATGGCAAAACGTGTTTCTTTCTGCGTTAGTGAATGTGGCACTCGGCAGACGAACGTTCATGTCGCAACCCTTCATTGCACGCGGCTCATCTTTGGCAGTCGATGGCAACAGAAATTCCAGCGTTGAAGTTGTTGGCAGCTGCAGTGCTACACAAAGTCCAGGAGGGACAAAATCCTGGTGGGCGGTCGATTTGGGGGTTGTTGCTAATGTAACATCAGTCGCCATTTCGCAACGTGATAAAAAAGGTAAGATTTATCTACTGGGTAAGCTGAGGTCTTTGTTTTCAGTGATGTGATCGATTAGTGACATTAGAGCTTACATTAAATTTTCAGTCACTCAACGCGTTGATCTTTGCGGGGTCGACATTTTTTTTTTTGAGGTTAGTTTATTCACCGAATTGACACCTGAAAAAAAACTATGTCAATATAAACTCTTTGACTACAAGATGGTGCAAACTACACGTTCTAATCAATATTTTAAGTTTGAAAGATAAACGGAAGTTGTGCTGGTGTTTTCGTGGAATGGTGCTGTAGGCAACGTTTGTGAAGGGACCGAAAAAGCATCGTCGTACTTGAGTGGAAAGATTCACCAGTAGATATCTAGTTAATTGCCCGTAGATTGGTGATCAAAACCATATTTCCAATTATCATTGGTTACAATTTCAAATACACTTTTCAGTGGTGCTTTAAATAGTATAATCCTACCGTCAATTAAATGCCACAGTATACTATAATGAAATACTGAACAGGAAATGTTGTTTTACCTGAAGTTCTTTGCACTTGCAGTTGAAAACCTAGCAGATTTCATCGTGGCAGCCACTAACGTCACACCCGTTGGCACGACTCCGGGCAAATTGTCTTCTTCAGACTACGCCGTATGCACCACTCGGGTCGACCCGATACCGCTGTCGACGACGGTGACATTCCGATGTGACTCTACAGACGTACTCGGCCGCTACGTGTTTGTTCTCAGAAAGGAGTTAGACAAGACCTTACAGTTGTGCGAAGTCGAGGTGTTTGTATACAAACGTAGGTGCAAATTCATGCGTCCTTTGTTTACAATTCGTATTCCACATAATCCCCACAGTATAATAACTGTAAGCTTTCTGCTTTCAGTACACCATACACAGTTCAGGAGAGATGAAAACGGTACGTTTTATTTAATAATATGCTGTAAATCGCATAAAAGTTATCCTCTGCGTTGTAATATTTATGGCTAAAGNGTACGTTTTATTTAATAATATGCTGTAAATCGCATAAAAGTTATCCTCTACGTTGTAATATTTATGGCTAAAGTCACATGTAAAAAAATTCAAAATGTTATCAATACACATGGAGAAGTCAGAAACAGAAATAGAGGGAGGGAGACAGTGATAGGGGGAGGGAGACATATATAGGCGGAGGGAGACAGATATCAAAAGAGGGACAGACCGAGGGGAGAGCAAGGGACAGAGAGAGAGGGATGGAGGGAGGGAGGGAGGGAGGG
>SDWI01002121.1:26326-40530 GCA_009193005.1 Lamellibrachia luymesi
TGAGATAGAGAGACATATATATATATATATATATATATATATTTGTATGTATATATGAATGTATGTATATATGTGTGTGAGTCGGTGGGTGAGTGAGTGAGTGAGTGAGTGAGTGAGTGAGTGAGTGACTGAGTGAGTGGGTGAGTGAGTGAGTGAGTGAGTACGTGAGTTACAGACTGACAGACAGTTTCTTAATTTTGGTTAAAATGTTGGTTTCGTTAGTTGGCATCCGTAACGTAAATGTATGTTTCAGAGCCGACAAATGTAGCTCTCGGGAGGCCAACGTTCCAGTGGCGTACTAGAGGGGGACGTGGCGCGTCTCTGGCAGTCGATGGCAACAAAAACTCCAGCACACAGCTTGTTGGCAGCTGCAGTATTACAGACAGATCAACTTCAAACAGGTCGTGGTGGGCGGTCGATTTGGGGACTGTTTTTAATGTGAAATCAGTCAACATTTCACAACGTGATCAATACGGTAAGACTAATCAATACGGTAAGACTAATCAATACGGTAAGACTAATCAATACGGTAAGACTAATGTAAGCTAAGGTCTTTGTTTTCAGTGATGTAATCGAATTATTAAATGAGAAATTTTGGTTAAAAAAGTTGGTTTCGTTAGTTGGCATCCGTAACGTAAATATATGTTTCAGAGCCAACAAATGTAGCTCTCGGGAGGCCAACGTTCACGTGGGCTACTAAAGGGGGACGTGGTGCGTCTCTGGCAGTCGATGGCAACAGAAACTCCAGCATACAGCTTGTTGGCAGCTGCAGTACTACAGAAAGTTCAGCGAACTCGTGGTGGGCGGTCGATTTGGGGACTGTTTTTAATGTGAAATCAGTCAACATTTCACAACGTGATCAATACGGTAAGATTAATACGGTAAGATTAATACGGTAAGATTAATACGGTAAGATTAATACGGTAAGATTAATCTAAGCTAAGGTCTTTGTTTTCAATGATGTAATCGAATTATTAAATGAGATATTAAGCATAAACTTGAAACATTAGCTTTGAAACTCAACCTGTTCCAGACTGGATGCGAGTCGTGTCGATATATCGTCAACATCGTGTGTATATTTGTATATATTTTTTTATTTGACCTTTTTTACATGTACAGGATGCGTCTAATGCAAAACATGTGTGTATATTTATTTTTAATTGTATTTGTTGTATAAACATGGATTTGTTTCTTGAATAATTTTGTTATTACTATGTATATATATATATATATATATATATAAATATATATGTGTGTGATGTCTATTCTTCATACATACCGTCTACTTCTTCCTCGGGGTGGCTAGATGTTTGTGCATAAACTTGAATAATAATCATCCTCTGTCTTTTACAAAGCTTGATAATCATTTGCGCAAGTCTTGAAGAAGTGCTTTCAAAACTGATTACGTTTGCTGCTAGATCTCCATATGCAAGAAATCCTACTCCCCCCCCCGACTGTCATTGTTATTTCCTCTGGTATAGAGTAAATTCCCACTTTTAAGTTGATCTAGTCTCCCCCCCCTCCTCCTTGTTTCACTGATCCCAAGAATGTCCCAGTTGATATTTTCCAATTCCATTTCAAGTTCAAGAAGTCTTTCATCTCCACGTAGTGATCTGGTGTTGTCCGTTCCTGTTGTTAAGTTCTTTAGGGAGCCTATCTGCCAACTGCTGGGGACTGAGGGCCGTTGCTTTGGTCGTGCTACCATGCTAACATAATTGCCTGAGGGATGCATGCATGCATGGATGCATGCATGCATGCAAACATACATACTGGAGCTTTAGTAGCTGTGTTATCAAATTATCAGTTCGACTTTGTCAAAGTAACGCGCACCACCAGGGCATAACTTTCCATTTACTATTCTAAATGTCCTGTTTAGCACAGCGATTTTGTTTCCAGTTGAACAAATGCGAACTAAGCATTAATGTGCCTTTTTCTGTTTTTCTTGAATGCGTGGTGCTTTTTATAAGAATGTTTCAATGACGTCTGGAATTGCGCGTTACTATTACAAACATTACTATTACAAACATTACTATTACAAACTTTACGATTACAAACATTACTATTACAAACATTACTATTACAAACTTTACTATTACAAACATTAGTAACGTTACGAATAACGTTTTCAAAAATAAATACAATATATTCTATTGCATACATTCTGTCGATACTCCGCAATTTGTTACAGCAATATATTGGCAACAAGATCCAATCAGCAGAATAAAAAGCGAATGTGAAATGTATTTTCACACGCACCGGTCAGTGACGGCTGCGTACAAGCGTTCAAATGAAACGGCAGTTATCTCGACCATCGCAGTTTACAAGATGTTCAGTTTTATCTGACGTTATGTATGTTTGCAGATAATCAACTATCACATTTCGTCGTGGCTGCCACTAACGTCACCCCCGTTACGACGAGTCCGAGCAAACTGTCCACATCAGACTACGTTGTATGCGCCAGAAGGGGCTACGCGATACCAACATCGACGACACTGCCATTAACGTGTACATCTACAGACGTCCGTGGCCGCTACTTGTTTGTTCTCAACAACGGTTCCTATCGGATCTTACAACTGTGTGAAGTGGAGGTGTTTGTATACACACGTGGGTGACATTTATAGTTTATCGTTTCCAATTTATATTCACGCACGCCCGCACGTGCGCGCGCGTGTTCACTTGCTCACCCACTATATACATTTATGCACGTTGGAGCAAACACTAGGTCGTGTAAATAAACCAACTCCTACGCATACTCACACACTCGCGCGCTCGCGCGCACACACGCACACACATTCGCACGCACATTCACGCTCAAGCGCGGGGTGTAGTACTAATTGAACGCAACCTTCTCGTATTTTATGTCGATGTTATGTTTTTGGACTACATTCACATGCTATTTTAATGCGTGCGTGCGTGCGTGCGTGTATGCGTGCATATATGCGTGCATGCATGTGAAACTACTGAGTGTCGCGTTAATACACATTCACACATTTATTTACGTTATGTGCTGTATATTGAACATTTACGCAATGTACTCATAAACACATTTTACGAATACATTTACAAATGTATAGCCGAATGCATTTGCCTTTTAGCCTGTCGTGAACATTTGCATTTGAGAGATTTTTTTATTTTCTATAGGCACATTTGCTGTTTAATAATTTCTAATGTGATATCACTTATTAATCAACTGGTTTGCATTTGAACTTACGTCTGGTTTGCAGTGATTGACTGCGGATCGCCACCAAACTTGACACATGCTGATCACGCGCACACACGCACACACATTCGCACGCACATTCACGCTCAAGCGCGGGGTGTAATACTAATTGAACGCAACCTTCTCGCGTTCTATGTCGATGTTATGCTTTTGGACTACATTCACATGCTATTTTAATGCGTGCGTGCGTGCATGCGTGCATATATGCATGCATGCATGTGAAACGTCAAAACATACATGATCGTGATTATTGTCTGTGTGCCTTCTTTTGTTCAGTCAAAATCACACATGACGTGTGTAGTTTTGTACTCTGGTCTCCGGTTTAATACGTTCATGGCATAATTGGTGCACCTGTAAATTTGGATTGGTAATCTACTTTTTAACTCCAGTTGTTTGAACAAGTCATAACCACTACTGAGTGTCGCGTTAATACACATTCACACATTTATTTTCTTTCTGTGCTGTATATTGAACATTTACGCAATGTACTCAGAAACACATTTTACGAATACATTTGCAAATGTATAACAGAATGCATTTGCCTTTTAGCCTGTCGTGAACATTTGCATTTGAGAAAAAAAAATTTTCTATAGGCACATTTGCTGTTTAATAATTTATAATGTGATATCACTTATTAATCAACTGGTTTCCATTTGAACTTAAGTTTGGTTTGCAGTGATTGACTGCGGATCGCCACCAAACTTGACACATGCTGCAGTAGCATTCAGTCGGACCACATTTGATGCCATGGCGATATATTCATGCGATGTTGGGTTCATGTTCCCGAGTGAGGCAGTGTTTGTAGTGACAACTTGCAGTGACGTGGGAACCTGGACTGATGCCAACGAGATTTGTGAATGTAAGTACATTGTTATATGTATGTATGTATTATGTGTGTGTGCGTGCGTGCGTACGTACGTACGTACGTATGTACGTATATATGTATATATGCATATATATATATATATATATATATATATATATATATATGTATATATGCATACATACATATGAATGTACGTACGTACGTACGTACGTACGTACGTACGTATGTATGAATGCATGCATGTAATGAATTTCAGTTTCAGAAAATCAGGCACCATCAACTGAGACATCGACAGTTGACGGTTCCACAGTCAGTGCTCAGCCAACGGATGCAACTACTGCTGGGTCAACTAGAACAGAAGGATATTCAACTGAGACATCGACAGTTGACGGTTCCACAGTCAGTGCTCAGCCAACGGATGGAACTACTGCTGGGACAACCAGAACAGAAGGACATTCAACTGAGACATCGACAGTTGACGGTTCCACAGTCAGTGCTCAGCCAACGGATGGAACTACTGCTGAGACAACAAGAACAGAAGGACATTCAACTGAGACATTGACAGTTGACGGTTCCACAGTCAGTGCTCAGCCAACGGATGGAACTACTGTTGGGTCAACCAGAACAGAAGGACATTCAACTGAGACATCGACAGTTGACGGTTCCACAGTCAGTGCTCAGCCAATGGATGGAACTACTGCTGGGTCAACCAGAACAGTAGGACATTCAACTGAGACATCGACAGTTGACGGTTCCACAGTCAGTGTTCAGCCAACAGATGGAACTACTGCTGGGTCAACCAGAACAGAAGGACATTCAACTGAGACATCGACAGTTGACGGTTCCACAGTCAGTGCTCAGCCAACGGATGGAACTACTGCTGGGTCAACCAGAATAGTAGGACATTCATCTGAGACATCGACAGTTGACGGTTCCACAGTCAGTGCACAGCCAACGGATGGAACTACTGCTGGGACAACCAGAACAGGACAATCGACAGAGACAAGAGGATCCAAGAGAGAGACAGAAGGACCCACGAGCCAGACAGAAGGACCCACGAGCCAGACAGAATTACCCACTAGAAAGACAAAAGGACCTTCGAGCCAGACTGAAGGACCCACGAGCCAGAAAGAAAGACCCACGAGAGAGACAAAAGGACCCACGAGAGAGACAAAAGGACCCACGAGAGAGACAGAAGGGCCATTGAGCCAAACCGAAGCATATGTCACAGTATCACCAGTTGGTCCATCCACAGACCACGAACATACAACTGAAATTTCCAAAATGACAAGTATTACAACCGAAAGATATACACCCGACTTAGAAGCACGTAAAACAGGGAGACCATTCAAAGAACCATTCCACGGTAAGTTACAATTATTTGACTATTCACTACTCTACTCATGTCGGCCACTGGGCGTACTCTGCTTGCTTCGAACATCTGTATCCAGACAGCCAAATCCCTCAGTGCTGTTTGCAACTCTATTTGCTCAAGTCCCACGTCTTCTTTTGGACAGTCAGCAAATGTAAATGCTGGTCTGGCTTGGCTTGTTCTTTCATGTGCTGTAACAGGGTGGTTCTTGAGGCCATTTCATCTTTGCGTCTGTTGCAGTGTCAGCAAATGTCAGCCTCCTTTCACGTATCTTATCTGTGACTTTAGTCATTCAGTGGTAGAGCTGTATGAGTTAGTGAAATTGTGTTGCAGTTAATGCTGGACGCGGTTGGCAGCATTCTTGTGTATCCTCCGTCCAGCTGGCGTTTGAGTGGTTTTGTCATTGTCCATGATTCGCACCAGTAGTGGAGCACAGACTCGACCCGTAGCAATGAATACTCGCTGCTAGGTTTTGTCTGGGAGTGAAGACTTTAGCGCTGATCCACAAACATATTTGACACACAAAGATATTTTATTCAATTAAATGTAAACATCTTTTTGATTCAGATTGTTCCCCCAATTCTCAATGGTAAGTCATAATGAGACTACAAAGGCTATTCCTGAAGTAGACGTCTGATTGTTGAGTGTTGTTCTTGTTCTGCAGCTCGCACGGTCTGCCGTCGCTTCCGCCCCGGGCGGCACATGGACATCGAGAGTACGGGGATTGAACCCGGAGACACCGTGACCTTGACCTGTCACGCCNAGTAGTTGCCACAGACTCGACCGTTGCAATGAATAATCGCTGCTAGGTTTTGCCTGGGAATGAAGACTTCAGCGCTGATCCACAAACATATTTGACACACAAACATATTTTATTCAAATAAATGTAAATCTTTTTGATTCAGATTGTTCCCGCAATTCTCATTGGTAAGTCATAATGAGACTACAAAGGCTATTCCTGAAGTAGATGTCTGATTGTTGAATGTTGTTCTTGTTCTTGTTCTGCAGCTCGTACGGTCTGCCGTTGCTTCCGCCCCGGGCGGCACATGGACATCGAGAGTACGAGGATTGAACCCGGAGACACCGTGACCTTGACCTGTCACGCCGGCTACGAGATATTAGAAGGAGGCAAAGCACGGACCGTTGTCTGTAAGAACGATGGCCAGTGGAATGGTCAGCCCCAATGTAAACGTGGGTAGTCTTATTGTCGTTCCATTAGTGTGCGTTTTGCAATACTAAGTTGTCGTTGTCGTTGTCGTCTTGAACAGCCACATTGGCGTGGACAATGACAGTGGTACGGTTACGTTGGACACCGATTAACCGCGTAGTCCTTTAACCGCATTAGAGGTGTCATTCAGCCACACATGGCCATGTCCACCCACATTGAAGATCATGACATCTACGCAAACCAACCAAATATAACGTTAACTGATATTGGTATCAACATCATTACTGTGAAAATGCAGACATCACGAGTGTAACCATCGTAATATGTACAAACAACTATTTTACTATGTGATGAGTGTACCTATATAATAAATGTAATTTGTTTAGCAGAGAAACACCAAACCATTGTTTGTTCTATGCTGACAGGTGTTACTTGATTTTACTGACATTTATTATCTATTATCTTCATCACAATCAACATCATGACTGTTGTCATCATTCCAATCCGGAAGTTACTTTCTATCACCTGACAGCGATCACGTGCCGCACCATTCCACACGTGGCTAACGCCATCGCGAACACCAAACTCAGTCAGATTGGGGTCATCGTGAAGTACACTTGTGAAGGCGACCTGCTCTTCCCGGATGGCATCAACACGGCAGAGACCCAGTGCACAGGCGGCGGGGTGTGGTACCCACAAGTCGAAGGCTGTGGAGGTGAACGGACGCGATGATTAGGGAACCATATAACTTTCAGATAGCAGCTGTGAATGTAGTTTGAGAATAGACAATAGTTTAAGCATTTAATGTAACTTTGTTGATAAACTATATTATTTGCTTTTGATTTATTGAATGATCTATTGGATATCAATGACTCAACCACTAAGCCTTCCCTGTGTGTGTATGCGTGCGTGCGTGCGTGCGTGCCATTCTACCATTCTTGCGAGTAGATGTAATAATTATACTTGGCACTTTAACATCCAGGAGGTTTCTTCTTATTCTGCCATTCTTGCGAGTAGATGTAATAATTATACTTGGCACTTTAACATCCAGGAGGTTTCGTCTTATTCTACCATTCTTGCTAGTAGATGTAATAATTATACTTGTCTCTTTAACATCCAGCAGGTTTCGTCTAATTCTACCATTCTTGCTAGTAGATGTAATAATTATACCTGTCACTTTAACATCCACGAGGTTTCGTCTTATTCTACCATTCTTGCTAGTAGATGTAATAATTATACTTGTCCCTTTAACATCCAGGAGGTTTCTTCTTATTCTACCATTCTTGCTTGTAGATGTAATAATTATACTTGTCACTTTAACATCCAGGAGGTTTCGTCTTATTCTACCATTCTTGCTAGTAGATGTAATAATTATACTTTTACCTTTAACATCCAGGAGGTTTCTTCTTATTCTACCATTCTTGCTAGTAGATGTAATAATTATACTTGTAACTTTAACATCCACGAGGTTTCTTCTTATTCTACCATTCTTGCGAGTAGATGTAATAATTATACTTGTAACTTTAACATCCAGGAGGTTTCTTCTTATTCTGCCATTCTTGCGAGTAGATGTAATAATTATACCTGTCATTTTAACATCCACGAGGTTTCTTCTTATTCTACCATTCTTGCTAGTAGATGTAATAATTATACTTGTAACTTTAACATCCACGAGGTTTCTTCTTATTCTGCCATTCTTGCTAGTAGATGTAATAATTATACTTGTAACTTTAACATCCAGGAGGTTTCTTCTTATTCTACCATTCTTGCTAGTAGATGTAATAATTATACCTGTCACTTTAACATCCAGGAGGTTTCTTCTTATTCTGCCATTCTTGCGTGTAGATGTAATAATTATACTTGGCACTTTAACATCCAGGAGGTTTCTTCTTATTCTACCATTCTTGCGAGTAGATGTAATAATTATACTTGTAACTTTAACATCCAGGAGGTTTCTTCTTATTCTGCCATTCTTGCTAGTAGATGTAATAATTATACTTGTAACTTTAACATCCAGGAGGTTTCTTCTTATTCTGCCATTCTTGCGAGTAGATGTAATAATTATACTTGGCACTTTAACATCCAGAAGGTTTCTTCTTATTCTACCATTCTTGCGAGTAGATGAAATAATTATACTTGGCACTTTAACATCCAGGAGGTTTCTTCTTATTCTGCCATTCTTGCGAGTAGATGTAATAATTATACTTGGCACTTTAACATCCAGGAGGTTTCTTCTTATTCTACCATTCTTGCTAGTAGATGTAATAATTATACTTGTAACTTTAACATCCAGGAGGTTTCTTCTTATTCTACCATTCTTGCGAGTAGATGTAATAATTATACTTGGCACTTTAACATCCATGAGGTTTCTTCTTATTCTACCATTCTTGCTAGACTATGTAATAATTATACTTGGCACTTTAACATCCAGGAGGTTTCTTCTTATTCTACCATTCTTGCTAGTAAATTTAACAAGGGGTTTAACAAGGTTGCCATCCCAAACAACAAGTTCCTGATGGCAAATGGACAAGGAAGCCATTGGCTTATCGAGATTCCAACAATTCTCTCATCTATGTGTAGCCTACCCTTATCAAATATCTGTCAATTCTATTTTTAAACATATTCACACTACTAGCATTAGCACAATCATTTGGCAGTTTGTTCCATTCATTTATCACCCTCTGTGACAAAGAGTACTTTCTCATGTTCAACCTACACTGCTCCTTAACTAATGCTGCTTGATGTCCTCTGGTTCTACTGCCTTCTTTAAGTTTGAAGACCATATTCCCGTCAACATCCTCATAACCATTCACTATTTTAAACACTTCTATTTGGTTTCCTCTTAGTCTCCTGGTCTCTAGTGTTGTCAAACCACATTGTAATAAGCGACGTTCGTAACTAAGCTCTCTCAATTCTGGAATCATTTTAGTTGCTCTTCGATGTATTCTTTCTAGCTTGTCTATGTCCTTTTTACGATATGGTTTCCATGCTTGAATACAATATTCCAAATGTGGTCTAACTATTGCTTTGTACAGGGGTACAATTAGCCGTTTCTCCTTATACGTGATAGTTCTCCTAATTAGCCCTAGAATCCTTTCGAAGCAGCAATGCCACATTGCTATGAAACTTTCATGTCATCCCTGTGGTACCCCACTCAAAACAGATTTCCAGTTTGAAATCTCACCATCTACTATTACTCTCGGTTTTCTGTGTGTAAGCCACTTTTATATCCAGTTGATTACATCATTACCTATGCCATGGGCTTTTAGTTTAAATAATTTTTGATGTGGTACTTTATCGAAAGCTTTCTGAAAATAAAAGTAGACAACATCCACTGGTGACCCGTCATCTACCCACTTTGTAAATTCTTCAAAAAAACATAAGAGATTAGTTAGAAATGACCTTACTTTTAGGAACCCATGTTGAGATGTATTTATTAATTTATGTTTTTCAAGGAATTCCACCATGTGGTCTCTAATTAATGTTTCGAGTAATTTACGTACAACTGAACTCACTGGTCTCTCACTAGATGTAATAATTATACTTGTAACTTTAACATCCACGAGGTTTCTTCTTATTCTAACATTTTGCGCTGAAATTTATTCGCATGAAGCAGAAACAATCGTACGTCACTTCCCTATGTAATGAGCCTAAGCGGTAATTGTCTATTGTTTCGAAATTTACGGCATTTCCCCTCTTAAAAGGATCTTTTGAACCTTGCTACAAGCTTTCAAGAGGTTCGTTGTGCATGACATTTTGAAGGGAATAAAACATTGACATGTAGAAAACAACTCGAAGTGGGTTTAACAACTGACCAAATGGTTGTTTCTTCTGTGTGCCAGTACGGTCAGCACCAAGCGGACTGCCTACGGAACTGTCGTGTATGTGAAATGCGACACCGGCTACCGCTTTTCTGGTGAAACCAGGATAATGGCTTTAAAATGTGTTGCCAACAATCGGTGGAACACAACTGTGCGTCATTGTGAAGGTATCGTGCAACATTTTTTTTGCTGGTTACTTCGAACTTGATATCAAGTTCCCACTTATGATATGCATCAGTAGTCAGCAGGATTAATAAACTACATAAAGTTGGAAAAGAAATTGTGTGGCGTGATCCTTGTGACTACTGCTGACACGGTACTACCGATAACAACTTTTCCAACCAGGACGGTTTCTGTTATTGCAAATGCTTTTTTTATAAGTGTAGTAAAGCAACGTCGACAATGTCCTTATTACCAATAATTGTGTGCAAATTATAAAGCGTTTGGATAGTTTGAATATTGATTACAATATAACCGACATGTCTTTGTAATTAGTTTTTGGAAAAATGTATGTATCTGAGGGAAATATGTTCGATCAACGATAAATACAATACAGCACTCGTTATTGCCATCCATTATATCAACAATAAATACAATACAGCACTCGTTACTGCCATCCATTATATCAACAGTAAATACAATACAGCAATCGTTATTGCCATCCACTATATCAACAGTAAATACAATACAGCACTCGTTATTGCCATCCATTATATCAACAATAAATACATTACAGCAATTGTTATTGCCATCCATTATATCAACAATAAATAGAATACAGCACTCGTTATTGCCATCCATTACATCAACAATAAATACAATACAGCACTCGTTATTGCCATCCATTATATCAACAATAAATACAATACAGCACTCGTTACTGCCATCCATTATATCAACAGTAAATACAATGCAGCAATCGTTATTGCCATCCATTATATCAACAGTAAATACAATACAGCAATCAATATTGCCATCCATTACATCAACAATAAATACAATACAGCACTCGTTATTGCCATCCATTATATCAACAATAAATACAATACAGCAATTGTTATTGCCATCCATTATATCAACAATAAATACAATACAGCACTCGTTATTGCCATCCATTATATCAACAGTAAATACAATACAGCAATCATTATTGCCATCCATTATATCAACAGTAAATACAATACAGCAATCGTTATTGCCATCCATTATATCAACAATAAATACAATACAGCACTCGTTATTACCATCCATTATATCAACAGTAAATACAATACAGCAATCATTATTGACATCCATTATATCAACAGTAAATACAATACAGCAATTGTTATTGCCATCCATTATATCAACAGTAAATACAATACAGCATTCGTTATTGCCATCCATTATATCAACAATAAATACAATACAGCGCTCGTTATTGACATCCATTATATCAACAGTAAATACAATACAGCAATCATTATTGCCATCCATTATATCAACAGTAAATACAATACAGCAATCATTATTGCCATCAATTATATCAACAATAAATACAATACAGCAATCGTTATTGCCATCCATTATATCAACAGTAAATACAATACAGCACTCGTTATTGCCATCAATTATATCAACAATAAATATAATACAACAATCGTTATTGCCATCAATTATATCAACAATAAATACAATACAGCAATCATTATTGCCATCCATTATATCAACAGTAAATACAATACAGCACTCGTTATTGCCATCAATTATATCAACAATAAATACAATACAGCACTCGTTATTGCCATCAATTATATCAACAATAAATACAATACAGCAATCATTATTGCCATTCATTATATCAACAGTAAATACAATACATCAATCGTTATTGCCATCCATTATATCAACAGTAAATACAATACAGCAATCATTATTGCCATCAATTATATCAACAATAAATACAATACAGCAATCGTTATTGCCATCCATTATATCAACAGTAAATACAATACAGCAATCGTTATTGCCATCCATTATATCAACAGTAAATACAATACAACACTCGTTATTGCCATCCATTATATCAACAATAAATACAATACAGCACTCGTTATTGCCATCCATTATATCAACAGCAAATACAATACAGCAATCGTTAATGTCATCAATTATATTTTACAGATGTACTGCGAAACAGTTAACAGCTAAACGAATTATTTTAAAATCGTTTAATTATTCATAACAGTTGATATACTTACTGGTGTTACGTTATTATTCAATTCAATATGTTTGTGTAATGACGTTGCTTATAGATATTCTGATTTGTTTGTTTTCTAGAAATTGTTTGTCAGCCGTCTTCAAATGTCACCAATGCCAGAAGGATTGGAAACGGATCCAAGTTCCGTGACATAGTTTCGTATGACTGCCTGGAGAACATGCGGTTTAAGGATGGAGAGACTTCGAAGACTATTATGTGTCTGGAGAATGGACAGTGGAATGAAACTGATTTATCGTGTGCAGGTAACGTTCATGGTCAAACATGCTACCAGTAGATATCTCACAGATATGTAATATTGTTTTGAAAGCGGTGACCGAGTATTTATTTTATTGTTTCTATAACTTCTTAGCATGTGGAAATGTTGTTATGGCAAGTTTATATTTTCGATGGTTAGTTTGACGTGTTGATGGCTTACTTTGCAAATGTACTGGTTTCACGACTAATGTTTAGCATATACCACGCACTCTGCAATTATGTCATTCACAGCTAACAGATCTCCACCCCTGTCTCGTCTTCTCGGAACTATCCCGGTGAACGAGGTCGCAGAGAATGGAACTGTAGCCGAGATTCGATGTCCGCCGGGACACTTGTTTGAAGACAAGACCAATGTGCACCTGGCGCGTTGTGATGGCATCTTTTTGAACTACACGGATGGCGAGTGCACACGTTAGCATATATTACGCTATCCGTTTCATAATCAGTATATGAACACAGGTTTGCTGCGAAACACTGTGTATAATTATTGTGATCTATTTGAAACTGGCACCCTCTAGACAGCGGTTAACTTAAATTGTTAAAAACACAACAATGATCATTCTTACAGATATGTTGTACATAATATAAATTTTAGAACATGAATATAATTTCGCGTTATAATTTAAGTACTTTTTTATTAAACAACCCGAAGCTTATTATACCATATTGTATTTCAGCACTCTGAGCACTTTAGTTTAATCAAGAATAGTTCTAGCAAAATTGTCAAGTTTATTATTGTGTTTACAGCTATTTTGTGCCCGGAGATAACCTCTATTCCCCTTGCTACAATTGACTCGAAGCAGATCATGTATGGGAGCGAAGTGAACATCACGTGTGAGAAAGGCTACACCTTCGTCCCTGATCGGACCATCACCGTCAGATGCAACGAGACGGGGCAGTGGGGAGGGATGCAGGACACGTGTCAGCGTGAGTACACAACACTGTCTTATTGACTCCCTCACTCTCATTCATGTCAGCCACTGGAGTCGCACTCTGCTGGCTCCAACCATCTGTCTCTAAACGATTCTAGCCCTCAGTGCCGTTTACAACTGTAGCGGCTCCAGTCTCACATCTTCCTTTAGACAACCCATTTAAAGCTGGTCTGCCGTGGCTTGCTGTTCCACGTGTAGCCACGGGTTGGTCCTTGCTGTTCCACGTGCTGCCACGGGATGGTCCTTGCTGTTCCACGTGCTGCCACGGGATGGTCCTTGCTGTTCCACGTGCTGCCACGGGATGGTCCTTGCTGTTCCACGTGCTGCCACGGGATGGTCCTTGCTGTTCC
>SDWI01002122.1:37653-55911 GCA_009193005.1 Lamellibrachia luymesi
TAAATTTTAACAGCAACTATTGACTAAACAAGGGCGCTTGTAAGTTTATGTTTAATATACAGGCAATAATAATACTTATCTGATCAATATTCCACGCTTTAGACAAATATATAATCCACCAAATTCAATTCGTGTTCGCCTCAAGATTTCCCAAGATGCATTCGCCATGACAACCGTATATAACAAGAGGCTGCACTTAGTGGATAATTATGAGTAAAAGCGATGTAAATGGTGAACGTAGCCAATGCCGGAATTCCGGCCTGTCGTACTGTAGCCTCACACACCGCGAAGCCGGTAATCCGGCCTGTCGTACTGTAGCCTCACACACTGCGAGGCCGGTATTCCGGCCTGTCGTACTGTATCCTCACACACCGCGAGGCCGGTATTCCGGCCTGTCGTACTGTAGCCTCACACACCGCGAGGCCGGTATTCCGGCCTGTCGTACTGTAGCCTCACACACCGCGAGGCCGGTATTCCGGCTTGTCGTACTGTAGCCTCACACACCGCAAGACCGATATTACGGCCTGTCGTACTGAAATGGTTTTAAGCGAGGAATATGTCTACAAAGTGCGATCTAAATATTGACTGTCCCAGTTTGCGCTTTCAAGAAAGTTCAATATCAGGGTATATTGTAAGACCTTATAGACCCAGTCCCTCTTTGTGTATGTTCGTGCGAACGTTCGTGCGTGCGAACGTGCGAGCGTGCGTGCGTGCGTGTAATTAAAAAGTAAAGGTCCGTTCACACGAGCGATTAGCTGTCCAATTGGTCGGAGGACACCTTGTCGCATGACAAATCTCGGCTAATTTATGTAAAGGTTCACACGAGCAATGTGTCTAGACACAGCGACCTATTAATTGGCGCCAATCACCACTTGTGTTCCGATTAACGGATACCGCGGGTACACCTGTACTCAATCGGTATGGTCGCTGATTGGCCACTTGCTTCAAACTGTCATCCAACAGCAGCAATTCCGGTGACACAAATTGGTCTCGCTAATCTGTCTCGCGAGGGCGTTCAAACGAGCAATTATTTGTTCGTTTGGTAGTTTGATCTTATTCACGATGGAATGTGTATAATTAGTATAACTACAACAAAATCAATGATCCATAAACATGGGTTTCACTAAGAAGAAAGCATAAAAACGCCCATGGAATAGGCATAGAAGCATTCGCTGTTTATTAACAACGAGGTTAGACCGTTCAGACATAAACCAAAACATATTCATCATAAACAGGCAACTTTACCTAACTGCGTATCACCTTCTTCTTCTTCTTCTTCTTCTTCTTCTTCTTCTTCTTCCATTTAAGCTCAGGACTCTACGTTAGCCACATATAAATGTGGCTAGAGTATTTTCGAGCTGTGATCACTATTGCGTGGGAGCGGGTAATGTAATGCCGGTTCGGGTCCGTTTTAGTCAGTATATGTCGCGTCTGCGTAGTTAGGCAATAATCACCTTGTCTCTAGCTTTACGCAGATATCCAGTTTTTCACAGTCAAGCAAGTTTTCAAAATGTGATCGATGAATAGTTTGCAAATTATGTAAAATTATTTAAAGGGTGTTTTGTGCAGCACTGACGTTGACAAGTCGTTGTGCGCGTTTTTTACGGCATCACGAAGGTCAAAGTTGTTCGCGAAACGTTCGCTATTATTTCTTTGTAAATGTTAAGCTATATATTGCTATGCTAAACAACACAACTTCGGTTGAGGTTGTTCGTGCTCTCCACAAGCTTTGTTATAATATTACGGTTTTTCCTTTCACCTAATGTGGTTGAAAATGGTCGACGGGACGTATCATCGGTTACTTTTTGACAACTGTTCTATCTATTTTGTTGAACTGTGCGAACTTTGAAGCTTAAGGTGGAAATATCGCTCGTTCACTTATGATTGATTCAAATGCATTTTGAAGACGCTGATAACATTTAACGACGGATTCTGTTTTATGATGAATTTTCCATATGACTCATTATCTTTGTGAAACCTTCTTCTCCTCCGGTTTCTTCTGCAGATGACTTATATGATGAAGATAGCGATCGTGACCCTTTGTTTGGATGTCCAATGTTTAAACTGTTGTTGTGCTTCCTGCTGTAGGTGCGAAAAGTGATACAATTGACTGAATACGATGTCATGTCTTCTATCAAGAGTCGTCGACATCCTACAAGAATTCAACATTACTTCCATGTTGATATACGGCACGCTGCTCGGATCATACGTCATACTGCCGTGGGACGACGATCTCGACATCTTCACGAATATCGGCGACTTACCGAATATTAAACTTGTGTTCAACGTCAAACAGATCCGGGCAATACAAACATATCGAACAGATCCAGACAATACAAACATATCGAACAGATCCGGACAACACAAACATATCGAACATATCCAGACACTACAAACATATCGAACAGATCCAGACAATACAAACATATCAAACATATCCAGACAACACAAACATATCAAACAGATCCGGACAACACAAACATATCGAACAGATCCGGACAACACAAACATGTCAAACAGATCCAGACAACACAAACATATCAAACAGATCCAGACAACACAAACATATCGAACAGATCCGGACAACACAAACATATCAAACAGATCCAGACAACACAAACATATCAAACAGATCCAGACAACACAAACATATCAAACAGATCCGGACAACACAAACATATCGAACAGATACGGACAACACAAACATATCAAACAGATCCGGACAACACAAACATATCGAACATATCCAGACAACACAAACATATCAAACATATCCAGACAACACAAACATATCAAACAGATCCGGACAACAAAAACATATCAAACAGATTCGGACAACACAAACATATCAAACATATCCGGACAACAAAAACATATCAAACAGATCCGGACAACACAAACATATCAAACAGATCCGGACAACACAAACATATCAAACAGAACCAGACAACACAAACATATCAAACAGATCCTGAAAACACAAACATATCAAACAGATCCAGACAACACAAACATATCAAACAGATCCGGACAAGAAAAACATATCAAACAGATCCGGACAACACAAACATATCGAACTTTTTGAGTCGTCCGACACGAACGCGTTCAGCACGAAGCTCTACTCGTTGAATGATCCCAAAGCGGGGAACCGTTGGCCGTATATTGATATATCGTTTTATAAGGAGGACGTCAGGCAATTGTCAACCTACAAAAACGCCCCGAATTGAAACATGAAGCGAGCTGACTTTTCCCCGTTGACGTAGCGCCCCCTTGCGTGGGGGTCGTTTCCAAATCCACGAAACACGAGAGCATTCATTGTTTTAGTTGTGACGTTGAACATTGCACGCCTAGCTTGGTTAACTTGTTTCATTATGGTTTTGGTAAACAGTCCAATATAGTTTAGATTGGTTCCTAATTATATGTAACTATCAGGTGCCTCTAGTTTATTTTGCCCAAACAAGAAATCTTCTGTGTGTGATCTAACCTTTCCGCGTGAGAAAATAATAACCTTCGTTTTACTGATATTAACAGTTAGGTGTCATGTTTGTCAATACTCACATGCAGCATTTAGGGCAGACTGTAAATATTCAGGTGTTTCTGCCATAACAATAGTATCATCAGCAGAGAGTAAACCATACATTCTCAAGAAAATTCTACATAATCATCGCTAAGGCTGTTATGAATTTCATCAGCCAGCATGTCCCTTATAGTTACGGCTATCATTAAGGTTAAATAGCAAATAACAAAGGAGGCAAGTTTTCTCCTTGCCGCACACCATCATCACAAGAAATTAAGTCTGACAGGGCCTGGCCCTATTTTACACAATACTTACCATGTTCAAACATGTTGTATATAACCTTCAACACATTGCCATTAATACCACAAGAAATTAGATTGGACCACAGTGAGGATCTGTCTACTAGAGTCAATGTTTTTGTTTATAATCGATGAAAGCACAATAAAGCCTTTTGCGGCGAGACAAATACAACTCAACCAATGAGTGTAAAACGAATATATTATCAAGGGAAGACTACCCATCTCTGAACACTGCCTGTTCTTCGCCTGTGATACTTGCTATGTGGCCAGTCTCTGATTAATGGAATCTGTAAACAACTTGCGTATGTTGTTTAATAATGTAATGCCACGATACTTGTCTGGGTCATCTATTGACCCCCTTCTTTTTGTAAATGGGCTTAATGACCCCAATGCACTAGTTGGCACCATGCCAGATATGAGAACTAGGTTACGTATTTCAACAATAAGCACAGTTAGTTATGTAGGGCTGTTTATTCGTTTATAACATTATCAATACCACATGCCTTTTCGTTTTTAAGTTTTTTAATTAATGTTAGTACTTCATCTTGCGTGAATGGTTTATTTATGTGTTCATTGATTGGCTACTTAATCTTTCTTGGATCAAAAGGTATCTCACTAACCGCAATTTCACTTGCAGGTTTTTTAAAGTGGCTCATAAACGTAACCAATGAAATATTTCCACATTTTTATTTGCTGTTACTTGCGTTATTAAGTATGTCCCAGTATTCTGCAGGCTTACTGTGTTTTAGGTTTGGCAAGTTTTGATGCTTTTTTGATAAAGCGTTTATACCCACTGGCCATTTCTCTTAGCTCTGCCTTTGCGTCATCTCTTTTAATTTTCTTTAGTCTACCTTTGGCTCTCACATATTGTATTATCTTTGTTCGTCATTCTTCGTTAAAACACGGTTTGTGATTTTCATGGTTGGTATTTGTTGTTTTATTAAGATGCTTTATATATGTTGGTTCTTTGCAAATACCAATATTCAATGCAGTGGTTACATATATGTCACACACACACACACACACACACACACACACACACACACACACACACACACACACACACACACACACACACACACNTTAGTTCAACACTTTCTAATTTGGCTTCTAAATTAGCAATGTCCTGTTCATTGAAGTTAGTTTTGTATTTTCCTGCTTTTTCTGGCTTCCATCCAGTGTTGACTGGCTTAAAGTATTCGTTGGTGTGAACCGCGTCATTTACAGCATTACCAGTAACTAGACAATTCTGGGGTTTCCCATAAAATTTTAGTGTCACCCATATGGAAGTATGGACAAACATCGCCAACCAGTGAAGTGAGATGGACTGATAACTAACAGAATTAGAAAATCTGTCTTACCAGGTCAACACCGACGTTTTCGCGGTCAACACATATGTGCGTTGACTGCATTTGCACCGCAGCCATATTCACACATAGCTAGTATAACATGACCCCAAGTTCAAAGAAAGATTTGTTGAACTTGTAAAATAGTTATTTTTTCCCGAGTGGCGTTTTGAGTGACGCTCATTGTATATGGTATTGTGCGCATGACTATATATTTCGGGCTATATATAATTGTCCTTGCACTTGACATCAATTGTGGTATGTAAGTTTTAATAAAGTGGCCGTTTGGTCATTTTTTACTATGCATTTCTTATTTTTCCTCTAATTAAAGAACTGTGAACACAAACATATTATCATGTCTCTATTATTGAACCGTCGGCAAATCGAACCGTCAGCAGCCACGGATATCAACGGTACCAATAGTTTGGCTAATCACAACATTTCAGATTTCACAGATTGTTTTTCTTTGGCAAATTTCGTATCTATCTTACGGATTTCAAATCTTGGAATGCTCAAAAATGCAAATAAAATCGGCACAGATATTGAATTGTGCATCTTGTTTAACATTCGATATGCATACTATCAGGATACAATATACACAAAATATGACGAATTCGACGATTAGACCAAAATAAAAAAATAAAAAACATGACTTACTATTCCACTAAAAACGACCGTATACATACTGCATTGTGACAAATTACTTTGTGTATGGTGTCTTCTGCACAAAATGTACATTTTTGGAGATATTTTTTTCTGTCTGACTTGGAGACCCCAAAAGCAATGTCTTACACATTACACTGTATCTGTATTACAAATAGCATGCAAAACGAATGCTTGATAAAGAATCAACACATACGGTCATCCGGTGGTGCAACAATAACGCATAATATCACCAGTGACAGCGAACGATAACTCTGCAAATTGTTTTCTATAATATCTTATGTATTGTTTTCTACTTCAGCGTAATAAGTTATTTTCATTTCATCTTTACAAAAATTGCATAGTGTACCTAAAGTATCAGAGCTACTACGATAACCGATGTTTGTGATGAATATTGTATATTTAGTGAGGTAAGTGCAGATGCCAATCTCAGGAGTAGTTGTTTGTCGAAACGTGGTAAATTATTGCCCCGATCAGGTGGATATACGCAATGCAGACGGCTTCGTGAGACAGATCGGATAGAGCAATAACTGTAGGAAGTGTACAGAGGTGGCAACGATTACAAGTATTATTTAAGACAGATTTCACAACGCCGAGAATTTGTGTATGCTACGCTGGTGTGGGGGAGGCATTAATGACTATCAAGTTAATCAATCACACATGTATAGGGTATATTAATTATTCAATATGTAGTTAGTTCCATTTCTTCAATCACCAACATGATATGTTACAGTGGGATACAAAAGAAGACAGTAGATAAGGCAGGAAGGTAATTACGTACATGGACATGTTTACAGATTGGGCCTTTACCAAAGTTCAAACCAGGATTACGTTTGTGTGTCACGTCAGTAGTGACTGAAGCCAGCCAAGAGAGAAAGTCTACCTGGAACATTATGTCCATAAAAGGCATGGTGAAGGTGCATGCTCTCATGCGATTCAGGTGAAACTAGTTATTCAGGAACGGGGTTTTGTTTTATTTGGTACGCCAGGCCTTCTACAGCTGCGATCCAGTACATACATACCTAACATCCGCAGTCGACTTAATCAAAACAAAATGCCATTATTTTAAAAATCTTCGAAATAATTTACTTTAGTCGTTAGATCTGGAAAGGCTCATAATAGTGCCTATACACTTTGTTAAACACTGTGTGAGTCACTGCCAATCATGGGCGTGACCTCCACCCTCTCGCCGATCACATGACAAAATTACTAAATTTCACCAAGAGGAAATTCGTTTCCATCTTCACTTCCAGGGTTTTTTTCTAAGGCCTTTCACATGGGCAAATTGCCCGTATGAAAACCCTCCATGCCCGTGTGAAATTCAAAAGTAAATAACAAAATATTGTGTTGTGTATATATGCGCGGCAATACGCCTGATCAAAGTAAAAACATGTTTGCTCGTGGCCACGTGAAAAGTTGCACTGCCCGTGTGAGCTGAACCTTAAAAAACGTGTAGTCACTTCAATTAATGTTTTAACAAACATTAAGTAATTGTCGAGTATTGAGATGCTCTCTGGCCGCCGGAGGTCGAAGTGCAAGGTTTTCTAGTTGCGGTGCAGTATAGCGTTCCAGATCATGTGCAAATATTCCAGAAATTGTGATATATGATTAAAAACAGTTGTGTTAGTAGTTTGGAATGCTTTAACAAATAATGTTATTGGCTACTCTTCAAAAAAATGTATTATATTAGTGGCAAAGAAGCCCCAAACGATTTGACATTTCGCTCGGCAATGTAAGTACGTCAGTCTGGCGAAACGAACATCAACAAACATTGTTCATTCATGCTTATATGTTGCAGTGAGGCAAAACACAATGAATTTGGTTTTAACATCAGTTTCTTTATTTGAAACGCTATTAAAACACTGCACATTTAAAAAAATAATACCTAGTATAGGCCGAGAGGCACTTTGTGCACTGCGCTACGACAACATCGTAAAGGGCGAGCCAATGGAAATGCGAGACAGTCTACTTAAAAGTTACATCAACACATTTGTTAAAATTATATATATCAAGATGTTTCGGCAGTAAAATCAAACAGTATCCACATATTTCCCCACGTGTTCCAATATTCCTAATCAAACCACCGAGTAACGCTAATATAAAGTATGCCGCTGGGCCAACTTTCAAGCCTAGGCTAGGTATAGGCTAGACTCGACGACTGTATCTACTAGCTTGTACAAAGTAAACGTGCACTTTAAAACCAGTTCGATGAATAAATACGTGTGGTGCTACCAAAACAACACTATTGTAAATACATTTACATTTATGTCATTTTTAATGTCAGTGTTAAATTTAATGTTGTCTAATACTCGAAGGCAGGCCACCATACGGGGCTTTCTACCCAAGGGGAGTGGTATGCTTAATGCTGGATTCCAAATTATGTCAAAATCATCGACAACACNGTGTGTGTGTGTGTGTGTGTGTGTGTGTGTGTGTATGCTGAGACGGTGAGAAACAGTAAGGCAGGCTGGAGACAGTATCATAAAGTATATCAAAGTATGCTGAGACGGAGAGAAACAACAAAGCAGGCTGGAGGCAGAGTCATAAAGTACAGAAATGTATGCTGAGACGGTGAGAAACACCAAGGCAGGCTTGAGACAGCGTTATAAAGTACATATACCATGCATGTATGCTGAAACGGTGATAAACAGCAAGGCAGGCTGGAGACAGTGTCACAAAGTATAGAAACGTATGTTGAGACAGTGAGAAACAGGCAGGCAGGCTGGAGACAGTGTCATATAGTACAGAAATGTATGCTGAAACGGAGAGAAACAGCAAGGCAGGCTGGAGATAGTGTCATAAAGTATAGAAATGTATGCGGAGACTGTGAGAAACATTAAGGCAGGCTGGAGACAGTTTCATAAAGCATAGGTGTGCAGGCCTCGACGTTAACTTTGGCCAGCTGGCCCCGCGCCTTTTTTTTCTGGCCAGTTCGAGCCAAAAGTTTCCATATTTTACTGGTCCGGTGGGCCAACATAGTTTCATATCGTTTTCATCCCATTAGCGAGCCTTTGGCATGGCACTCTCCTGTAACTCATCGTATCTCCACTTCACTCCTTGCTTCTCCAGTGTGGTTTCTGCCAGCACAGTGCTGTCACCTCGAGGATCTTCTACACGATGTTATAACTCTGTTGTGCCACCTTGTGAGCTGCACGATACTAACATATGTTGAGATTGTACAGGTTCCTCTTCGGGTGTTTCC
Organism: Lamellibrachia luymesi; assembly: GCA_009193005.1. Classification (NCBI taxonomy): domain Eukaryota; kingdom Metazoa; phylum Annelida; class Polychaeta; order Sabellida; family Siboglinidae; genus Lamellibrachia; species Lamellibrachia luymesi. The sequence continues at coordinate 46,681 of SDWI01002122.1, forward strand.
TTGGAGTTTGTTCTTTCCGGGGTCTTCTTAACAGTGAGGTTCACTTGTGTTGAAGCTTACCTCCTTGTATGACACTGTGTCTGCCGACTCGTTCAACCAGTTATGTACATTGTTCGCATGGGTCAACTGGAGCAGGAGATAAAACGGAATGAGTCGCTTCAATGCATACACACATACTCAGTACCTAGTGGGTTGAGTAATGACAGGCTCAATAAAGTGTTGATGTCACTAGGTGACAACAGTGTTACTAGCAGTGTGACAAGCACACAGGACACTGCATTATTAATGCTGCAAAATAACAGCCTTATACGATTTTTTTTTATTTCATTAAGGGTACGTGATGCTTTCTCAAATGTTGTTTAGGAGATATTGATGGAAATTGATAGATAAGTCCAGTAATGCCGACTTGAATGTAAAGCTACTCTGAGTTAAGAAATTAGGCAGTATTGATAATTTGATATAGTACATAGCTAGCAATTTATGACGTTTGTGTTATGTGGACATACATAAATAAATATTGCGTTATTTTCATTTATTAAAATTACAACTCTACAGTACTGGGTGAAAAAATTGAACAAAATATGTGTCCTCTTAGAATGAAAGAAGAAAGAACAGTCGTTCAATCAACCAGCATACATGCACCCCATACACTCCCCCATACAGGCACCCCATACACGTACCCCATACACTCACTCACCCCATACACTCACTCCATGCACTCAACCCATGCATTCACCCCATACACTCACCCCATACACTCACCCCATGCACTCATCCCATTAACCACTTTAGTGATATTTTGGTGATGAACATTAATATGTGCGCATCTTACTCAGAAAGACATGTACACGACCTCTATTATGACTTCTGACCCCTTCTATGACCCCGACCTCTATTGTGATCATTACCTCTTTGTTAAGTAGCGAGGCTTTGGTTTCGCAATATCAACTTTCTTGATCATCTTATAGTAGGCATTTACACATGTTCCACTTTCACTGTGATTATCCCCAGTTGAGTCACGATTTTGTGCCTCATTCGCGTACACTTTGCCGCTTCCTCCTCGGTTCATGATCTGACGCAGTAGTGCCGCCTTCTCATCATCATCATCATCATCATCATCATCACACTGCTTCGTACGCTGTCTACGTGAACTCTCAACATCCAACGCAGTCTTCTCAAACTGGTCAGCAATATCATCTATACTTCCTCGCTCTGCTATGAGCTTGTTCAGCCTCTTTATCATGTTGCAAATGTTTCTCCTTTGTCAGGCAGCCGGTGTATAAACTTCCTAAAATAAAACGCACCATGCCATGATAACTGTGTCTCAATATAAATTAATGAGATGTTCAAATGAAGTGTTCTACACTGATTTTTTTTTAAATATAGCTTCATGCAGAAGCGGAGATAACTGTCATGCATGATAAAAACTTCTTCTAAAGTTATTGTACATGAACAATGTCATCATACATGAACAAGGTCATCAAATCAGACCTGGGGTTGATTCAACATATGCAGTTCTGATTCCGAATCCGTTTCCAACAATATTTTTTAATCCAATTCTGATTCCGACTCACTTTTTGAAATATGATTCCAATTGCAATTCCACTCACCCTTTGATGATTCTGATTCAGATTCCAACACCCTGCTTGTTTCCAATTCAAATTCCAACACTTTGTTATTATGACGGAATACAAAATACAACAACTTAGCAACAAAGCGTTATTTGTATTACAGTGTTTAATTAGTCTTGTAAAACATGTTTATAAGTACATAATAGTACATTGACATGATAAAATTACAGGTCAGATATTGCCATCATTTTAAACTAGTTAATGTCTCCGTATGCTCATCATTTACTCTAGTGTTTTACTGAAATACTGATCACTTGAAATGGGCATTGCCACAAATCACCGTCATGATTTGATTTAGATAAAACTTTGATATACATTTGTTTGTGTGATGTCAATACAGCACAACGCCCAGTTTTGCCAGGAGCTATATTTTTCATAAACGTAAAACCAAACACAATCCTGCTTACGACCAAACATTGTAACCCCTGTATTCCTTCGTCTGGATTGAATATGGATATTAGCTGTTTATGCTGTAAAGCAGGATGTAACCAGTTCTCCTAAATAAATATATGGCTGGATTCCAGCCACCCACACACTGAGACACTCACAGACAGAGGGATTTAGCAGCTAACCACCCAGTGAGGAACCTGATACAGGCATTAATTACAATCACACAGTTTCTCACAATACTCACTGAGGACTTCAACAGTCATTTTGCTTACTCTGATAGTAATTATGTAGGACAAAAATTAACAGGAAACAGTCACAGACAAAACGAAATAGGAAATAATGTAACGGACAAAAAAGTAACATATTATTTTCATTATTATTCCTATTTATACATAGTGAAAGTATGTTTGCATTATAACATTGTATGTTTTGAATGCGCTATAATGGTTTCTAACTGCTGTTTCTTCTACTGAATATCGTAGGTTTTCATTATGCAACATGTATGTCATCACCATGTTTGTTGATTTTGAGTTTGAATAAAAATAATTAAGATAAAATATGTCCTAAATAAAGAGGGGGACTCCTACTAATTACCCTCAGTCTCAGTGGAATTGAACAAATATGTCATTCCAGCAAGCAATTTCAATTATGCTGAAAGCGATTCTGGATAAAATTCCGATTCCATTGCTTCCACATCAACCGATTCTAAATTCGATTCAGCCTTCAATTCTGATTCCGGAATCGCCCTGGGTCTGGTCATACACTTTTACATGAACAAGGCCATCATAAATGTACACATTTACACAAATAAAGTCATCACACGTGTACACTTTACATGAAAAATGTCATCATACATGTACACTTTTACATGAACAATGCCATCATAAATGTTCACTTAACACTGTTACACAAACAAGCTAGGTCATCATGTGCCTACACTATTACATGCACAAGGTCATCATGTACCTACACTATTACATGCAATAGGTCATCATGTACACTTACTGGTTCTGGAAAAGTATTTCCTGTCTCTTGAGCAAGTCGATCAATTCCTCCTTTGACTCCACCAGTTTGCCAATGTAACATTGCTGATCTGGCTTCATCATACTGATGAGACGTGGACTTGACTTGACGTACCTAAACTGTACACAACAACGAAACTGGTCAAATCCATGTGACGTTCCCCATGATATGGTAAAGAGTTGGATCTAGAGTCACAATTAGGTGGATGAGCCATTTCATTGCTGATGCAAAAATGGCCACTTTTAGTTGAAAAGTTATCATTATTGAAGGTCACAACTGCCAACATGTTTGGCTGCAACATGTTTTGATGGAGAATATCACAGCTGCACTACATGATTAACACTTGAAGTTTATGATCACAATACTGTATTGTGGAGTAGAATTAATGATAACTAGAATGGGCTGCGTTGTGTAATATCAATGATCACATGTGTACATTGAAAGTGTTTTAATTAATGCATTTGTATATCAAGCCATATAAAAATATCATATAATAATAATAATATATAAAATACTTCTATTAAGCTAAAATCCTCGGGAGACCCAAGCTCGGCAGCGCACCAAAACAAAAGGGGATAAGCAGTTCATATTTTATAATCGATCAGCAGTTCCGTTTGTAAACAGTTGGATTGGTACGCTGGGAAGCTATGGAGGATAAGCAAACATGTGGGTTTTTAATTTCCTACAAACTTAACATTAACAGGGAGTGAGTTCCACAGAGTCGGTACAGCAACTGAACAAGCTCTAGTTCTGATATTTGTCTTAATGCTGGGAACAAAAAGTAGATTAGAATTAAATGATCGAAGCTGTATGTGCTGCCTTGCAGGAGTGAACAGTGAATGTAAATAAGCTGGTTGCTTGGATGAAAGTGCTTGATAGGCAACTGTTCAGATCTTAACAATAATGCGATATCGGACAGGGAGCCAATGCAATGTTTTAAGAAGTGATACTGAGTGAGCGAAACGAGGAGACCGTGTAACTACCTTTGCCACACAATTTTGCACACGTTGAAATGTAAAGATATCCTTGAGAGCAGTACTATGATAAAGGAATTACAATAGTCCAGTGTACTGCTAACAAGAGCAGTGGCAATAGTTTTGGCAACAGTAAAATACATATTTTTACATTTGATGAACTTCAGCGAGACCTCATTACACAACCAATCAACTGCAATTAATATCAACACAAAATAGTTCATATTTTGGTAGTTATTGTTGCCACTGCTTGTTTGTTGATAGGGTAATGTAGGGAGAAGCCAATGCCGCCAAGGCAAATCATAGTACCGTGACAAATGTAGTTAAAAATATTAATAAACATGTGGCATGAATGCTGGAGGATATGTACAGACGTGATATGAAGGCCTGCAACATCAACACCACATCATGGGAGACAACTACCTAGAACTCGGGATATGGCGCGTGAGAGTGCGTGAGGCAGTGAAGGCCAGCAAGGAGAAGAACGTAGTTGAAATTCTTAATTGTATTAAGTGCATAGGCCAGAAACCATGACTAATGTTTCCTTTATTGAAAAGTTTTGCAATGTCTCACATGAAGTTCGACCACGTATACACGTTGTTGTAGTGGATGCCAAGTTGATGAATACACGTTGTATTCACGTTGTTGTAGTGGATGCTAAGTTGATGTATACACGTTGTATACACGTTGTTGTAGTGGATGCCAAGTTGATGTATACACGTTGTATACACGTTGTTGTAGTGGATGCCAAGTTGATGTATACACGTTGTATACACGTTGTTGTAGTGGATGCCAAGTTGATGTATACACGTTGTATACACGTTGTTGTAGTGGATGCCAAGTTGATGTATACACGTTGTATACACGTTGTTGTAGTGGATGCCAAGTTGATGTATACACGTTGTATACACGTTGTTGTAGTGGATGCCAAGTTGATGTATACACGTTGTATACACGTTGTTGTAGTGGATGCCAAGTTGATGTATACACGTTGTATACACGTTGTTGTAGTGGATGCCAAGTTGATGTATACACGTTGTATACACGTTGTTGTAGTGGATGCCAAGTTGATGTATACACGTTGTATACACGTTGTTGTAGTGGATGCCAAGTTGATGTATACACGTTGTATACACGTTGTTGTAGTGGATGCCAAGTTGATGTATACACGTTGTATACACGTTGTTGTAGTGGATGCCAAGTTGATGTATACACGTTGTATACACGTTGTTGTAGTGGATGCCAAGTTGATGTATACACGTTGTATACACGTTGTTGTAGTGGATGCCAAGTTGATGTATACACGTTGTATACACGTTGTTGTAGTGGATGCCAAGTTGATGTATACACGTTGTATACACGTTGTTGTAGTGGATGCCAAGTTGATGTATACACGTTGTATACACGTTGTTGTAGTGGATGCCAAGTTGATGTATACACGTTGTATACACGTTGTTGTAGTGGATGCCAAGTTGATGTATACACGTTGTATACACGTTGTTGTAGTGGATGCCAAGTTGATGTATACACGTTGTATACACGTTGTTGTAGTGGATGCCAAGTTGATGTATACACGTTGTATACACGTTGTTGTAGTGGATGCCAAGTTGATGTATACACGTTGTATACACGTTGTTGTAGTGGATGCCAAGTTGATGTATACACGTTGTATACACGTTGTTGTAGTGGATGCCAAGTTGATGTATACACGTTGTATACACGTTGTTGTAGTGGATGCCAAGTTGATGTATACACGTTGTATACACGTTGTTGTAGTGGATGCCAAGTTGATGTATACACGTTGTATACACGTTGTTGTAGTGGATGCCAAGTTGATGTATACACGTTGTATACACGTTGTTGTAGTGGATGCCAAGTTGATGTATACACGTTGTATACACGTTGTTGTAGTGGATGCCAAGTTGATGTATACACGTTGTATACACGTTGTTGTAGTGGATGCCAAGTTGATGTATACACGTTGTATACACGTTGTTGTAGTGGATGCCAAGTTGATGTATACACGTTGTATACACGTTGTTGTAGTGGATGCCAAGTTGATGTATACACGTTGTATACACGTTGTTGTAGTGGATGCCAAGTTGATGTATACACGTTGTATACACGTTGTTGTAGTGGATGCCAAGTTGATGTATAAACGTTGTATACACGTTGTTGTAGTGGATGTCAAGTTGATGCATACACGTTGTATACACGTTGTTGTAGTGGATGCCAAGTTGGTGAAGCAACACTTGGTGAGCATTCGACACATTCGCTGGTTCAGTCCAGTATCAAGGTTCTTATCCGTCTACTTCAAGAACTGCGCAGCAGGTTCGATGGATTCGTCCCTCTTACTGTGTGATTCATTGATTTTCTGGTGAGCTTGTCGATCGGCTGATAATATAATCAGCCCTTTAGTGGGGGCAGAATGGCTGGGCCAGATTCATTCCGTATTCCTGCAGTGTTAAAATGCGCCCCTTGATAGAATCATGCCCACTGGTTAGTAGAATCAAATAATAAGACAAAAACACAAATTGGCACATTGTTGCACGGAATAACAGGTTTTCCTGGAAAACTCTAAGGCTATTTGAAATAAAATTATACATTATACGGGTAAAGTCGTAGAACATTGCAGAAAAAGTAGTAAATATTATTGATTTTAGTAGTTACAACACATGCAAACCCTTGCGAGATTTATTTAACTATGTTGTGACTTTCGTCTAGCAAAGATAATGTGTTAGTTATTAGAGAATACTGATTTACTCAATTCAGTAATGCAGTAAAAAAAATTGGAATTAACTTGTTTGACAATCATTCACATTATGAGTATTTGTTTAAGTGAATCAAAAAGTTAATGAAATTGCATTGGATCGAAGTGATTCTATTAAACGGAGTCAACAGTTTCAGAAAACATAGTTGCTCAATGTGATATAATTAATGTTGTCCAGTGTGTTTACATTGCAACATATAATTTAACAGGTACTATGCTGTAATGCATATCATGTACAAGATAAATAATGTCATTAAAAAAACTAATGCTAAGATATTACTGTAAGACTCAAAAGATATAATTAATGTAATTAGTCACCTCATTCATGAACTATTTGTCATATGTTCAGGCTGTGTGTTTGTGTTATGGTAATGTAATTAGTTATATCAGATGTTGTACCTTTGAAAAGCATATACCTTAAGTTTTAAAAAGCATTTACCTTAAGTTTTGAAAAGCATATACCTCAAGTTTTGGGCACCATACTTTCTGCTACAGTCTCACTACTCCAACGTGGTGAACAATGTAGAAGTTTATCGTCCGACACACCGTTTGGTGTGTCAGATCATTTCTATGGGTCCACGAATTACTGTACATAATGAACTACGACAAAAGTACTGGAACCTGCGTCCATTCCTGTATTTGCCTCATGTCATAGTCATCGTTGCACACCAAGTCCGCAGTGGCAGCACCTTACAAGCCAGGGTGGTCAACATTATCGCCGCCTGGTGGCTTACTCATAGTTACATCTATTATAGTGACCTACACAGCTGTACAATTAGGGTTGTGTACTAAATAGGGATCGAACTTAACGCTCGCCCCCTCGCCCGAGGCGAGTAGAAATTCCTGGGGATGAGTAACCTTTGGCCTGCACTAGTCCCCCGGGCGAGTAGCTATTTTCTACTCGTTTTGTAACAATATAAATGCAAGCAATTTGAATTAGGCGCACATACATAAACGTAACACATTGTATCGAACAATAAAATGTTAAATCTTCGTTCCCGATATATCCGATTTCGCAAACGAGCAGCCACTGCTCGTTGCAACGTAGTAAAAAATACGTGCACACGGGTACAAATATAATACACTGAACAGTACTAATTTTTACCCGTTGATCTTCTGCGTTTCCTTTCGAAATCACGTGGAATTTCATAAAAGGGGTCCAACCTCCCAAAACGAAAACTGAGCGCCGTTGATAAAGTTGCGCATAAGCGTAGGTACGATGCGTTTGAGAGGAAACGAGAATTTTCAGCCGCACTGGCAAAAACAATTCTCATGGCTCGAATACAAAAGTTCGTCTGCTGTGCCGCTTGCCGGCGTGACGACGACGCTGACCGACGACGCTGTCGTCGACGTTGAAGGTGGGAGAGTGACGGAACGGCGAAGAACACTGAGACTGAACTAAACATGGGAATGTTTCGCAAGTACTGCTGCAAGTATGAGAAAGCAGGCAGTTTTGTCGTCGGCTCCGCAGTATTTAAATTGGAGAGTATCAAAGCTCACAATAGTTCTGCAAGTCATATGAAATGAGCTTTAAGAGAGACACCTGAGGGCAACCCAGGGTCAAGTGTGGCGGACAAGACGATGGACCAACTGGGAAAAACGACATTTGACAAAATGTGTAAGCTTTTCAGCAACGCACATGCCATTGCCAGACACTCAAGACCATATACAGACTTTGTGTGGATGTGTACCTTGGATTACATGAAAGGGGTACAGATTGGCAACACCTACAGAAACGACAAGGAGTGTGCAACGTTTATCCATCACACTGCTCAGGCACAAAGGGATGAAATCAAAGAGATCGTTGCCGAGGCAAAGTTTGTGTCCCTCATCTGCGATGGTTCAACTGACAACAGCCACACCGAGGCCGAACTGGCATATGTTCGGTACTGTCACCAAGGGTCAACCAATGTACTCTTTGTTGGGGTGAAAAATATTGCCAAGGGGGATGCCCAAGTGATAGAAGTGGCAATGTCAACTCTCTTCACAGATTACTTTGCTGGCCCCTCGTGGGAAAAGAAGATTGTGGGAAATGGAACTGACGGTGCAAGCAAGATGTTGGGGAAATAATGGATTTGAGGCGACATTGCGACAACGGCTAGACTGACCAGAACTTGTAGCTGTTCACTGCACTGCACACAGAAATGAACTGGCTTACAAGGATGCTGCTCGCGGGATACAGCTGTACAAGAAAGTTGATGCACTGCTCCTTTCTTTGTATTTCTTCTAGTAGAACAGCCTCCTCAACAGGACCAGCCTCAAACAAGCTTTTGATGAGCACGGAGAGACCCACCGTATTCCGAGTAGAGTCGGCGGGACACGTTGGGTTCCCCACATATCAGGATCAGCTTCCTATGTGCTGAATGGTACAAGGGGCTTGTGACCCATTTATCCCAGGTGATGAACCCCGATGTACCTGGAAGGACAACAGAGCAGCGCGAAA
>SDWI01002123.1:16846-39752 GCA_009193005.1 Lamellibrachia luymesi
TGGATTTCAGATTTCATTAGGCCTAATCAGTATTTGGCACATAGGATTATATCATCAGATATTCCATGAATGAACCCCTTGAAAAATTTTCCCATCATATTTATGGAAAACTTGAGTTACGAATTCGAGGATGTGGGCCCTGACATTTGTTGCATGATTCATGGTTCATCAGAGTGTGGTTTTATTGAGTGTTGAAATCTGTGTTAAAATGTGTTTGGAGTTTATCTAAAGTAATTGTATGCTTATGTGAAGGAAATGCCTGCTTTCACATACTGGATTTACAGACATGGAAATATTTTGTACAAAAAATGTTCAGGTTTATTAGACATTATTATTCACCTGCGAAATGTAACAGTGGCTGAAATGAATCAATCACCTCAAAACTTGTTTGAGTGTTGTAGTTAAAATGTTTTTTTGCTGAGAATTGTCCTTATACAATCCTTTTAGTGGGCAAACAAGTGGTGGTGGAAAGCAAGCAACTACTAATGCTACTACTATACTACTACAATCACCACCACCACTAATACTAGTTATGGATGTTGTCATGCGAATGCTACAAAACATAAACTGATTGTGTGTGTGCGTGTATGTGCGTGCGTGCATGTGTATTGCGTGCATGCGTGACTTCATAAGACAGTGCTGCCATACATCATGTTGAGAAGTGTTAATCTATGACCAGAAGCAATCTAAAACAAAGTTAAACAAGCAACATCAGCTTGAAACCAGCATGTGGACCGACTCTCCTCTCTGTCTCTCTTGCTGTGTCACTCTTGCTCTTACTGTCTGTATGTCTGGCAATCCATCTTCAGGATACCTATGTAGTATCATTTGCATTTCTCACTCTGTCTGTCTCACAGTTCATATTGGGGACACAATCCAACGCATACAAAGTATCATTTATCACAAATAAGCAACTGTTTGTTACTGAAATATAAGAGGTGTAAAACTATACTGTAAGGCCAGTAAGGGTGTTGTCGGTTTACTCCAAATATAAATGTACTAATTTAATAGCCTCCCATACATTAAGGTCTGTAGCGTCATTGGCTTGTCGTTTAGTTTATGGAGAAATTATATCAAAAACATGCGGTTCATACTTCATATATTTATATATATGTATGTACATACACAGCATGACGGTGGCAATACGAGAGCTGCACTGGCTACCTGTGGTGCAGCGAATTCAGTTTAAACTGTTGACCTTGATGCACGGCGCCGTGCATGCAAAGACTCCACGTTACCTTGCTGACCGTATATCTCCCTATGTTCCTTGTTGCAGTCTTCGTTTGGCTGACCAATCTCTTGTTGTTATTCCTAGGGTTAACCTGGAACGGCTCGGCCGATGAGCTTTCTCGTGTGAGGTCCCAACCTCTGGAACACTCTTCTAATAGGGCTAAGAACGCAACGTGATTCTAAACATTTTAAGAGGGACTTGAAAACCTTTCTCTTTAACAAAGTTTTTTCATAATTTTGTGTGTATGTACATGTATAGTGTGTGTGTGTGTGCGTATGCATATGTGTGCGTGTGTGCATGTATGTATGTGTGTGTATGTATATATATATATGTATATATATCCATGTATGTCTGTGTGTGTATATATATATATATTTGTGTTATCTTATGTAATGCCTGTATTGTAATAATTATATTCACTAATGTAATATATTTTATTTTATTTTTTTTAAACACCCCAGATTCTATTTTTAGAGATATGCGGTATCTAAATAANATATATATATATATAACGCGAACATTGCGATCAAACTGCGTGCTTTACGACATTTATTTCTCTTCCAAAATAATAATACCTAATGCGTTTCTTCTTACTTTCCTCTAAGGGAAGTGACAAAAGCTACGAGTGTGACACTCAACATTGTGTTTGCATGACAAAACACAACACCATTGAAAAAGCCTACCTCAAAATAATTGTTGAGAACCAGCGAGCTGGTTTATTTGGACAGTTGATGTGGACAAATTTTGATTATTTATTGATACAATGAGTATTTTTTGCTGTGTCTGTCAATATATCAACATTGTATCAAAGTTAGCAACGAGTCAGTCTGACTTTGTGTCAGTCCGTTGTACACAACATGGTTGAACGTTATCTTTGCATAGTCTATAACCCAACAACTTAAATCAAAATAATCTAAAACGATCTAAATCCGGGTTTCCTCGCCCTGGAATAATGTCATTGTATTGAAGGTTAACCCCAAGCTACAAGAGTTGGGTTCTTATTTATACAGCCAGGTGAACTGGGACAACGAGAGGTGGATGAAATTATCCAGACTTCGTTAGTGAATTTACTTACCATGTTAATCCTGGAACCAAACTTCTGCTGCAGTCGTTCACAGACGTCGGGTGGCAGAGAGCAGTTGAAGAGTCTGAAAACAGTGAAAAAAATAGAAATATGACAGAAATCATGATTAGTTACTTTAGTCGATTACAGACATTACATGGCACAATTACTATAACGCCATTTACATTATGATTACCTTTTAGTGTAATTAATTACACTCAATTATCACTAGTCATAAACAAACCAAGACGTGTTGTGTCTACGTCAACAAACACATAAAATACGTGCTCAATCGATAACCCTGGCCGTGTCGTCAGAGTCGTCCTCGTGTCAGATTCAATGGCTGATGACAAGTTTCTATTCCACGAACATCTGCAAACAAAAGTGAGTATATATATATATATATATNTTGTTTATTTCACCACGTTGAGACAAGTTAGTTGCATAAAATCGATGAAAACAGTCACATTAACATTATAAAACGTACCGATTTTACGTGTCAAGTTTTACACTTTGTGTAACATTTTGATGCCACACGGAACGACGAGTTTTGCAGAAAACTTCAGAAGTAAATAGCGTAGACAAAGTGTAATGATATGGAAATTAAATCGTTCAATAGCGCCATAAAATGTCAGTTAGGGTGAATATTCTGGGGTAATTAAGAATAATAAATTTATTAATGAATTAATTAATTAAGAACTAGACGTGTTTACTTACTTGAGCAGTGTCATCCGTGGACAATGTGAACTGATGGTCTTACAGATGACAATAAACCCGGCGTCTGTCAATTTACAGCTGGATAAGCTATAAAAGACAAATAACTGTTTATTAATTGTTTCAATGTCAATAGCAGACGGTGACGTCAACTTGTATTCTTTGACAGCGTCACTTCTACCAACTGCCAGTGTGTTGACGTTATCTTGACAAATTTTAATATTATTATTATTCGTATTATTAGTAGTAGTACTAGTAGTAGCAGTAGCAGTAGCAGTAGAGGTAACGGTAGAGATAGCGGTATCGGTAGCCGTAGTAGCAGTAGAGGTAACGGTAGAGATAGCGGTATCGGTAGTAGTAGTAGCAGTAGAGGTAACGGTAGAGATAGCGGTATCGGTAGCAGTAGTAGCAGTAGCAGTAGAGGTAACGATAGAGATAGCGGTATCGGTAGCAGTAGCAGTAGAGGTAACGGTAGAGATAGCGGTATCGGTAGCAGTAGTAGCGGTAGAGGTAACGGTAGAGATAGCGGTATCGGTAGCAGTAGTAGCAGTAGCAGTAGAGGTAACGGTAGAGATAGCGGTATCGGTATCAGTAGTAGCAGTAGAGGTAATGGTAGAGATAGCGGTATCGGTAGCAGTAGAGGTAACGGTAGAGATAGCGGTATCGGTAGCCGTAGTAGCAGTAGCAGTAGAGGTAACGGTAGAGATAGCGGTATCGGTAGTAGCAGTAGCAGTAGAGGTAACGGTAGAGATAGCGGTATCGGTAGCAGTAGTAGCAGTAGCAGTAGAGGTAACGGTAGAGATAGCGGTATCGGTAGCCGTAGTAGCAGTAGCAGTAGAGGTAACGGTAGAGATAGCGGTATCGGTAGCCGTAGTGGCAGTAGCAGTAGTATTAACTTGCCTTAGTTTAACTAGTTGGGGCATTGCCGCCAGTCCGCGACAAAGAAGTTTTACTTCAGCCACGTCACTCCAGTCAGTCTGCCCGTCACCGGCGCTGTAAACAAGGCATGCGAAGACAGAATAATAGATTGTACGAGTGATTCCTTTTCCGATGTGATTAGTACAACGCTTGGAAAATATGCAGTTTCAAAAAAACGAAACCATCGTTTCTCTAGTGGCATGTGTAAAATAAGTAACATTCCTCAATCCTATGTAATTAACAGTCCTCAATCCGACATAATGGCCATTCAATTAGATGAGTTAACATTGTATTTGGAAGAAAGAATAAAAGTGCATGAGGTCAGAAACGTACACGTAAATCAAATGAGTGCATTGATTGTCTGATTGTTGTGCACGTGTGAGCGTGTCCGTCGGATAATCACATATATTTAACTACTTAATCACCGAGGTACTCACTCTAGGTTGGTGACGTCAGATGCCACACCTGATGCGAACAAGTACTCCAAATCGGGTACTCGTGTATTGGTCAAGACATTGCTCAAGTCCAACTTCCCGTCCTTTACAAAATGACCAGACACGTGACGCCACAACCCTGGCTGTTGCGCCTGCCTCAGGAGGTGTATGACGTCAAGTGCCCGGCGCTTTGAATCTTCCGTGCTCTCCCCTTTCACTGTACACATAAATCACATGACAAAATGAGTTCAATTTAAACAGCTTGCTCGTACCTCCACTGAACTATAAACAGCTTGCATACAACTGCAACCGTGCAACTAATGTTATCTTTATTTCACGTACAAGTAGCACACGTTTTAGCAAGTAGGTCCTACCTTATTTTGACGCGTGAATATCCCCCTTACCGGATATATGACACGTTCCATTGGTATAATAATATCTCCCTTAACGGATATAAAATATGACACGTACCACTGGTATAATGACGGATATATGACACGTACCACTGTCATATAATAGAGGCTACCCGAAATAACCCGTGGCGCATTTTATAGCACTAACATACGGTGAAATTGCGAGTAACTGCCGACGGAAATACAACACAATTGTGTACGTTAAATTTAGAGAGCCGGAACAATAATTAACCCACGACAACGACAGGGACGCAAACATTTAACGAATTATTGTGTCAACTCAGAATACATCGTACGAACAATAATGCTTACTAATATTAAATTAAATGTGCAATGTTCCACAATGACAAATGATTCATGCTCTTTCAAATGATGGTATTGCCAAATATGTACGGAACCGTACAAAGGACATGGTGCAAATCGCATAACATGTTTTGTGGGATAACTAGTTTCTTGTTATAATAAGATAGGTAACCAGTTTCTTGATATAGCAAGAACATTATCTTGTTGTAACAAGAAACTTTCTTGTTATATCAAGAAACTAGTTACATATCTTCTTATAATAAGAAACGATAATTCTTGTTGTATCACTAAACCAGTTACCTATCTTCTTATAACAAGAAACTAGTTATAAAAGAGTTCCTTGTTATATCAAGAAACTAGTCAGAAAAGCAAGGTAACTATTTCCTTGATATAACAAGATAGGTAACCAGTTTCTTGACATAACAAGACACTCTTTTATAACTAGTTTCTTGATATAACAAGAAACTACCACGTGGTGTGCGTTCTTACTACGCAACCGCTGTGATCAACGTCGGTGTCTTTCCACGACCGCGAGTGCGTGCCGTATGCATTCTCGCGCTACCGCTCACTACATCGTTTTCGCTCCTCTTCGTGCAACCCACAGTAACACCATGTCAGTTCTGGTCGTTCTTCGATATCGACGTTATTTTACACAAGAACAGACACTAGAACTGAGGTAGGGCAGCGAAAAATTTAGTGGAGACACGACTATTCACGTTAATCACAGCGCTTGCACGCATAATTTATACAGTACATAACACTAATTGCAATTTGTCGAAACGGTGAAAAGAAGTGTAATACTCATGTTTACCCTTTTAGTAATTTAACTTAGTAACATATCTAGAATAAAAATCTTGATTGAACATACAACTATTGTATACATTAGAGTGTCATTACTGTCAAGATTCAAAGTGCAACAACACAATTTACATGTATATTCATAGCAGGTCAAAAGAAAAGAAAATATTGGAACATGAATTGAAAACCTTAATAACAATCTAAACTAACAATCTACAATATTTCTAACATTTTTACATTCGACTGATCATTAATTTAGTTTACAGTAAGATGATAAACGCAATAACTGATAGTTTATAATTTTCTACAAGAAATAGTTAAAAACTTAGCACATAACTATTCAATACTTTGTCTGTACAATACTTCTTGAACTGATGAACACTTCTACAACTAATCAATGAACTATCGAGGGCATTCCACAGTTTTACTCATGCTTTTCAAACTGGTACGTGCATATTTTTGTAGAAAATTACATTCCTGTCGAGTTGAATAAACTGATTCATATTAACTGAAAAACTTATGTACATTCAGTGGTAATAAATTGTGAAATATTTTAACATAATAATTGCAGTTTTTAATTCCACTATATCTGGCACTTTAAGAATGTGCAGATTATAAAGTAGCGTAGTTTTATGGTCCAGTCTCTTGGCACCACAAAATAACCTTATAACCCTTTTCTGTAATATAACTAAACGTTGAACATTTGTTGCATATGTGTTGCCCATACTTCAGCACAATACATAATATAAGGCATAATAGCACAGCTCTTTGAAAGTTTTTATTTTACTAAACAAATATGATTTTTCCAGTTTAATTTATCATCAATTATAACACCCAAACATTTAGTGACATATCCTCTATTTATTGTTTCTTTATTTATCTTAACAGAAATATCAACAGTCAATTTGCGATTTCCCAAAAAAATTTAATCACTTTTCATTACATTAAGAAACAATTGATTTTCAGAAAACCACACCTGGTGTTGATCCAATCCAGCATTTGTCATTCGAACAAGTTCATTTAAGTTACTATGACGACATAATAAATTTGTATCATCAGCGAATAGAATGGAACTTAAACACTTTTGAAACTTTACAAATGTCATTAATGTACATAATAAACAACTCTGGTCCTAAAATAGAGCCCTGTGGAACACCACAATAAACATTTAGTATGTCACAATTTTTTAAATTACAAATTGTTGTCTATTTTACAAATAACTCAGTATCCATTTATGTGCAACACCACGCACACCATAGAAATGTAATTTTTTAGCCAGTATATCATGATCAACAGTGTCAAAAGCTTTCTTAAAGTCAACAAATACTCCAATAGCATACTTGTTATTATCTAGTGAACTTGTCGTTTCTTCTACTAATTCTAAAAGAGCATGAGTAGTTGACATATTAGACCTAAAACCGTACTGACTTGGACTGAGTATATCATACTTTTTGAGGAATTTGTCCATTCTATTATTATTATATAATTTCTCCAGAATTTTCAAAAATTTAGGTAACAATGATATTGGCCTGTAATTTGTAAATGCATTCTTTTCACTGCAGTTAAATAGTGGAACAATTTTGGCAATTTTAATTTTGTTTGGAAATACACCCATTTGAAAAGACACATTACATATGTGACCAAATGGCTGAACTGTTTTAGTAATTACATTTTTAATTAAGCTCATGTTAACATCACTGTAATCAGTTGACTTTTGACAATTTTTTACCCTTCTAATAATTTCTTGGTCATCAACAGGACTTAGAAACATAGTATGATCAACTTCGCCTTCCAAGTAATCATAAATTGATTCATTTTTTTAGGTAATAAAATATTCTTTGCTAAGTTAGTGCCAACATTTGTAAAATAATTATTAAATCCATTTGCAATATCCTCCTTTTGTAAGATTTGCTTGTTGTTTTTTATAAAATATTCTGGGTATGTTGGCTTATTATACTCTTTGTTAATTACATTATTGAATATTTTCCAAGTTTCTCTAATATTTGTTCTGTTTTTCTAACAATGTGCTATAGTAGTTTTTTCATTAATCTTAATATAGATGTTTGTTTTTTGTATTTCTGCTCCACTTCAGCAGATCTCGATATAATAAATGCTTTATATCACTTATTTTTCTTCACACAAGCACATTTTAAAACTTTAGTGAACCTAGGTTTGTTGCTGGTGTAAGTTTTCCTGGAAACTCTTTTCACTGGACAATGTTTTTTAAATATATCTATAAATATGTGTAGACAATTATCATAAGCTTGATTAACATCATTTATATTTAAAACATTATCCCAAGATTGTTGATTCAATTCATTTGAAAGTGAAGCTAATGTATCTTCAGTAATCTTTCTAATATGTTGAAACACTTTTACAATATTTCTGTTTATTTTATAGTCGCAAAATGCAAAAATTGGTAAATGAACACTAATGTCATTGAATAGGATACCACAAGTAAGGTTGTGGCGCAATTCATTGGTAAATATATTGTGAGCTATCTGTCTCTAGTAGGCTTATCAATTAATGGGTAAAGACCCAAACTGTACATTATGTCTAGGAAATTTCCAGTACTATTATGACTGTCATCAAATATTGTTTTAATGGATTTTGCATCACTCAAAATATGTTCTATGTTTTCACAAAAGGTATCTAAGTTAGACCCTGGTGTTCTGTACATACAGCTGACTATAACATTTGTGTGGTTCTTTATGGTTAATTCCACAGTAACACATTCAAGAATATGTTCTACTGCAATTGATTTAGTTTCCACCATTTTGCATGATAATTCCTTATTTGTGTATATAGCAACACCACCCACCCCCCCTTCGGATTCCTCTGGTGACATGATAAGCATCATAACTGTTTATATTAAAATCATTGATTAAATCTGGATCAGTCCATGTTTCAGATATAGTGATTATATCAAGTTGTAGATTAAGTTCTAGAATATAGTGTTTAATCTTTTACTTATGTTAGTGATGGGCACGGCTCAAGGATCTGGCTTGACCACGTGCTCACCACCCACTCTAGTCACTCATCAATATCTGATATGGAAATTAAATATGATTGTGTCTCTTCCGACCACTTACCTCTATGCTTTTCTACATATGCCAAGTTATTACCTTCTGTAGAGGCCCCCACACAAGAGCAAATTCAAGCACTCAGTCCTGTGTGGAATGCTGCCTCCCTCCAGGATCTCCATAACTATCATACACAAACTGGTTTGCTTTTATCTGCTATTGATATACCTCATGAGGTTTTAAGATGTACTAACCCTAATTGTAATGATGAAGCCCATCGCACTTTGCTAAGCAATCTTTACAATGATATTATAAAATCACTCAAAGATGCTGCCGAGGTAATCCCTACTAAGGCTAACAACACATCTTCTAAGTATATTCTTCTTGGCTGGAACAACCTAGTCAGAGACTCCCATCAAGCTGCTAGAGAATCCTTTCTCTTCTGGCGTTCTGCTGGGAGTCCTCGCCATGGTCTCTTGTATGATATAATGAAAATTAGACGAGCTCATTTTAAACGCAACAAAAGACGATGTGAAAAAAATTGTGAAATTCTTAAAGCTGAAAGACTTGCTTCTAAACTATGTAATAATGACTTAAAAAACTTCTGGAAGGACATAAAACATTTGCATAATGCCAGGTTGCCAAATCCTAGCAATGTTAGTGGTGCTTCTGGTGTGGAAAATGTAAAGAATATGTGGCTTTATCACTACCAGTCCCTACTTAACTCTATACCTGGCTCTCCAGTCAACACCAAGAAGATCAATGAATACTGTAGCAATGTACAGTTTAATGTTCAAATGATTGTTAATGTTAAGGAAATTCTAGATATAATACATGCAATGCCTATAGGCAAAGCCCTGGTTATGATAGTGTAAGTAACGAACATTTTAAATATGCGAATGAAAAACTTCATGTTCTCATGTCACTGTTATACAGCAGCATGTTAATTCATGGTTTTTTACCGGATGCTATGATGATTACAATCATAGCCCCCATAATTAAAAATAAGGCGGGTGACCTGTCTGATAACAACAACTACCGACCCATTGCTCTAGCCACAATTGCTAGTAAATTATTTGAATCCTTGATATTATCCAGGGTTTCTACTTTTTTATCTACATGTGTAAACCAATTTGGATTTAAAATGCATTACTCAACTGAAATGCTCATATTTTTATTAAAAGAACTCTTTCGATCAGACCTGGGGCTGAAGTACTTGGTACTCGTGTACTCATGTACTTGAGTACTCATGTACTCGAGTACATTTTTGAAATACTCATACTCGTATTCATAGAAATCATGGTCATGTACTCGTACTCATACTTGTACTCGTGTTCAATGTACTCAGATTTTACGAGTACATTACGAGTACATCCGAGTACTTTTTCAATATGATATTGTGAACATTATTTAATTTCTTATTATCAAATCATTAACAACTACAATTTCAAAAAGTATGGTAGCAAATTGTATTACCTGCATATGAATCAAATTAACAAAAATGTATATGCTCTTGCATGCATCTCAGCTGAGCTATATATGCTTTCTAATATAGGATCATTAAAAAACCACTTTTATTATGTAAATTCTATTGCAATAACCATGATATTAATTGCAATGTAATAGCCCCTGATTCATAATAATTATTATTGTTACATTTAGTAGTTGTGGTTTAATTTTAACTTGGCATTGATGAGTTTTCACAAATTCACACCGTGGATCACTTTTCTGCACATTGAATGCACTGAAGCCGCAAAGGCTTTGCTTCAAGAGGCAGCATCTTTTGATTCTATTCCCAGTCAGAAACCCCTAGTTCATATCCATATTTGTATTAGTTACCAGTCCAGGCCATAATTCTTGTGTTTGTTTAATTAAGCCAGGAAGTCCAGTAAGCCCATAATGAAAGAGTCATTCATCAGTTAGCCATGAAATGCCTTTGTGACAGTGCTAAGTAGTGCTTGTCACCCCGCTGTAGTGCAAGTCATATGTTCGCTACTAATTATGTTAAATCCTTTAATGAACGCATTCACTCATCAATTTTTAGCCTTTTATGCTGGTTGGAATAATCCCACAATATACTTTTTGTGAATTATTTTCACACTTTTATTTATTATCGAAGTCCTTTGATTAAACATTGGATTGATCAATTGTATGCTTTTAATTAATGATGTTTGTACCTTTATACAAATATATTTTTTATCCTGACTTATCTTATATATATTTTTACTACACGTCATGTATGTATATTTATGTATATGTATTTTTCTCACTACATGTGCCTCTATTGTTCATCATGTGTGTATATTTATGTTTTTTTTACTTGTATGTATATATATGGGCTCTTGCTTGAAATAAAACATTATTATTATTATTATTAAAGTTTGTTTTTAGACTTCTTGCATTAAAGTGTATAAAAGATAATCCATTAACTTTACTGATTTTCTCAGTGAATTGTAAGTCTGTGTAATACTAACACTTTGATGATAGGTTATTATAAAAATAGTTTTTTGGGTAAATATCATTTTCAAAATCATAGGGATTATAATTTGAGTACTTAAAGGAGTCTAAATTAAATTGTAAACAGTTGTCCATTAATTTATGAATGTCCTAATTGACTTCAACAGAAGAATTTTCAATTATAATTTCATCATTGCTAATATTTTGAAATGGAAAAACTTCACAACATGAAATACAACGATAAATTTATATTTTTACAGCAGATTAACCAGAATTGTTGTTGTTGCGTTATTTCTGCACAGTTTATGAAAAACTGCCTCACACGATTTTTCCAGTTTAATTTATCATCAATTATAACACCCAAAAATGTTGTGACATATCCTCTATTTATTGTTTCTTTATTTATCTTAACAGAAATATCAACAGTCAATTTGCGATTTCCCAAATTTTTTTTATTACTTTTCATTACATCAAGAGACAATTGATTTTCAGAAAACCACACCTGGAGTTGATATAGCTCATATTTTACAGTATAGTTATGTATGAGTTTAATTGTATAAGACATTACAACAATATGTGATAATACTTCGTGGGAACATAACCAATAGTGCAATATAAGAAACAATAAAATAACAAGAACATTATCTTGTTATAACAAGAAACTCTTTAGTACCGGGTCACTAGTTTCTTGTTATAACACGATATAAAAATGGTTTCTTGATATAACAAGAAAGTTTCTTGTTATAACAAGATAATGTTCTTGTTATATCAAGGAACCAGTTACCTATCTTTTTATAGAAACTAGAAACTACTTATCTAACAAAACATGTTTTGTGATTTGCATCATGTCCTTTCTACGCTTCCTTTATCCTTAGTTATGTACTAATAAGAGCATACAATGTAAAAAAGCCTATAAATTTGCCACCTCACGGAAAGTGCCGAGCGATACTACTCAAATTACAAAGAGGCACTTAATGCAGCTACAACTGAAATAATACAATATAAAAGAAGCTATGAGCAAAAAATTTGCATCTAACATAAAAATGACACCAAGAGGTTTTATGCATATATCAGGAGTAAACAAAACGTACGAGACAAGGTCGGACATCTAGAAGACAGTGCTGGAAATATAATAACACAGGGTTTTTTAATGGTGGAAGACCTAAATGGATACTTCAGTTCAGTGTTTACCAGAGAAGATATTAGTTCACTACTAGTTCCAGATAATAAATTTCAGGAAGCTAAATCGGACTATTTGGGGCAATTAATTTTAACTCCAGAAATGGTAGCTAAGAAAATAAAGGCAATGAAGGATAATAAATCACCTGGAGTGGATGGATTTCCTCCAAAACTACTAATGGAAACAGTAGAACAAATTAGTATACCACTTGCAAGAGTGTTCAACTTGTCATTAAAAGAGGGCGGTTAATTAAAGACCATATGGTGGACTTCCTTTTTAGGCATAAATTATCAAATTAATCTCAACATGAATTCCTAAAAGAGAGGTCATGCTTAACAAATATGTTATGTTTTTGGAAGAAATCACTAAATGGATAGACGAGGGATCACCAGTAGATATTATCTACTCAGATTTTCAGAAAGCTTTTGACAAAGTACCACATCAAATATTATTACTTAAACTAAAAGTCCATAGTATCGGGGATGGCACAATCGACTGGATAGAACAATGGCTGACTGACAGAAGACAGTGTGTTGTGTGTGTATGATTCCAAACACAATCGACTGGATAGAACAATGGCTGACTGACAGAAGACAGTGTGTTGTGTGTGTATGATTCCAAACACCGGAATATAAAGATTGTGTTTATTTATTGGGTTGTTGTTGCCTCTGTTTATTGGGTTGTTGTTGCCTCTGTTTATTGGGTTGTTGTTGCCCTCTGTTTATTGGGTTGTTGTTGCCTCTGTTTATTGGGTTGTTGTTGCCTCTGTTTATTGGGTTGTTGTTGCCCTCTGTTTATTGGGTTGTTGTTGCCCTCTGTTTATTGGGTTGTTGTTGCCCTCTGTTTATTGGGTTGTTGTTGCCTCTGTTTAAGGGACAAACAAACTGACAGGTGCATAAGACAGTTGAGAAGGATTATGTAGCACTTCCTGTAGGCAGAACGACTGAGAAGAAAACACACCTGGCTGGGCGACGTCTTTAAGTGTCTCAATTAGGCCTACGGTAGACGCTGAAACAGGCGAGAACACGCTGTTGATCAAATTCACAATACTTTCAAGATCAGTACATGTAATTTTTAAGAATATTTGCTGTCTAGTTATCCGACCACCAAATCACGGCAAACAGTTTAGCAACAAATCGTACAAGGTCTAGTAACAAACAAATGTGAACCACAATAGAACCACACAATAGCAAAAGACTTACAATAATAATACTATATTTTATTTTATTAAATTGTTCGAGGCGCTGTACAAGACAAGGGAGGGAGGGAGACAGAGACAGAGAGAGAAATCCCTGTATTGTGTAATTACATATAATGACACCTGTATTTTATTGTGTGGGAATAGAATTAGTGTTTAGATGGGATGGTGTTTTTTAAAACACACCGTTTTTTTTAAAAACTATTTTCCATGGGATTAGCTACAACAAGGTATAGTAAACTGACACATACCATGACACAAAGTAAAATATTTAGTTGCAATTACATTATGTGATATGTGTTAAACATGCATAAGGCAAGACTTAGAAATGTAGTCATAATGTAGTCATACCCTGGCTTCCAGAATGTCTTACTTTGAGGCAAACATCTTGCTCTGCAACAAATACCAGAAGTCAGATTTTTTCCCGACTGTCAAATTGTATAAAGATTGTCCTTTTTGTTAGGACAATCTTTTTGTTATAATATGCTTCCCAGAGAAGTTGAAATGGCCTTGGAATGAACAGGTCTGCTAGGGGGTGAAGTGTAAAGCGCTTTGATCGGTCCTACGGACTGGATACCACACTAATGCATAATAAATAAATGTATTCATATAATTAACAAATATGTAAGTTGTATAGTATTACAGTGCGTGCATGCGTGCGTGCGTGAATACCTTTGCATCCGAAGAACAAAGTGGAGGACAGCAGAAAGACAGACCGTGTATACAAGAACCAACGAAAGACCTGTAGTCACATTTACACTGGCAAAACAGGGAGAACATCTGAAATAAGACTAGAAGGACCCATGAAGGAGGTGAAGACCCCGGGTCTTCACCTCCTAGACCCCCACAGGAGGTGAAGACCCGGGGTCTTCACCTCCTAGACCCCCACAACTAGACGGTTTGCCCGTGACCAAAAGAGAGAGTCATCAATAGTAGAATATAAGTCGACAAACATAGACTAACAGAAAAAACTGCACTGTTGACTGGGAGGGAGCCGTGAATGACAAAGATAGCGACAGAAGAGTGAAAGCCCTGTGGATCAAACAGACAACACCTTTCATGAATCAAGACTATAGGGGATAAAGAAGGCCCTGTGGATCAGACAGACAACGCCTGTCATGAATCAACACAGGAGGGGAGAAAGAAGGCCCTGCTAATCAGACAGACAATGCCTGTCATGAATCAAGACAGGAGGGGATAAAGAAGGCCCTGCGGATCAGACAGACAGTGCCTGTCATGAATCAAGACAGGAGGGGATAAAGAAGGCCCTGTGGATCAGACAGACAACGCCTGTCACGAATCAAGACAGGAGGGGATAAAGAAGGCCCTGCGGATCAGACAACAACATCTGTCATGAATCAAGACAGGAGGGGATAAAGAAGGCCCTGCGGATCAGACAGACAACGTCTGTCACGAATCAAGACAGGAGGGGATAAAGAAGGCCCTGCGGATCAGACAAACAGCGCCTGTCATGAATCAAGACAGGAGGGGATAAGGAAGGCCCTGCGGATCAGACAGACAACGCTTGTCACGAATCAAGACAGGAGGGGATAAAGAAGGCCCTGTGGATCAGACAGACAACGCCTGTCACGAATCAAGACAGGAGGGGATAAAGAAGGCCCTGCGGATCAGACAGACAGCGCCTGTCATGAATCAAGACAGGAGGGGATAAAGAACACAAAAATTAGTCAACTTTAATAGTTGTGTTCAAAAGGAAATCTATATTAGATGTATATGTCATCGGTTATATCAAACATATGAGCATGGTTTAAAGTAGTACAATATTTAAATCCATCTTGCATAACTATTAATTCACGACAATTTGGCCCTACCCCGAGTTTCATCAGTTACGTTACGCGCACAAACAGTACAGATGTTGAGAGCTACACCGACATCTGCGAGTAAATGCCACGGTGGTGAGGATGCTGAGAGCTACACCGACATCTGCGAGTAAATGCCACGGTGGTGAGGATGCTGAGAGCTACACCGACATCTGCGAGTAAATGCCACGGTGGTGAGGATGCTGAGAGCTACACCGACATCTGCGAGTAAATGCCACGGTGGTGAGGATGCTGAGAGCTACACCGACATCTGCGAGTAAATGCCACGGTGGTGAGGATGCTGAGAGCTACACCGACATCTGCGAGTAAATGCCACGGTGGTGAGGATGCTGAGAGCTACACCGACATCTGCGAGTAAATGCCACGGTGGTGAGGATGCTGAGAGCTACACCGACATCTGCGAGTAAATGCCACGGTGGTGAGGATGCTGAGAGCTACACCGACATCTGCGAGTAAATGCCACGGTGGTGAGGATGCTGAGAGCTACACCGACATCTGCGAGTAAATGCCACGGTGGTGAGGATGCTGAGAGCTACACCGACATCTGCGAGTAAATGCCACGGTGGTGAGGATGCTGAGAGCTACACCGACATCTGCGAGTAAATGCCACGGTGGTGAGGATGCTGAGAGCTACACCGACATCTGCGAGTAAATGCCACGGTGGTGAGGATGCTGAGAGCTACACCGACATCTGCGAGTAAATGCCACGGTGGTGAGGATGCTGAGAGCTACACCGACATCTGCGAGTAAATGCCACGGTGGTGAGGATGCTGAGAGCTACACCGACATCTGCGAGTAAATGCCACGGTGGTGAGGATGCTGAGAGCTACACCGACATCTGCGAGTAAATGCCACGGTGGTGAGGATGCTGAGAGCTACACCGACATCTGCGAGTAAATGCCACGGTGGTGAGGATGCTGAGAGCTACACCGACATCTGCGAGTAAATGCCACGGTGGTGAGGATGCTGAGAGCTACACCGACATCTGCGGGTAAATGCCACGGTGGTGAGGATGCTGAGAGCTACACCGACATCTGCGAGTAAATGCCACGGTGATGAGGGTGCAGAGAGCTACACCGACATCTGCGGGTACGTGTTACTGTTTGTGCGCGTAACGTAACTGATGAAACTCGGGGTAGGGCCAAATGTCGGTGTAGCTCTCAGCATCCTCACCACCGTGGCATTTACTCGCACCGTCAGTCGTCTATTTTCCGCTGAAGCAGACGACGTTAGCGTGTCATTGTCGCTCAGCAAGTTTCGGGAATTATGATAAACCATCGACTAGGCAACTGCATTAAAAACAGCTTAGGCCTTAACATTATACTTTGGTAGCCAGTAATTTTAAAAGTTTGTGACACCCAAGAAACGTCACTGGCCCAGAATGTTATTATGTATTATAATGTATGACTATGAGTAATATAATTAATCTACATATGTTTTAACTATTATAGGAACATACATACACGCGCACGCATACGAGTGAACGCATGCACGTACTCAACATTATAGTTGTTCAAGACAATAACTATCATTATCCCATCTGTGCAAACATTCACCCACGTGAACTGATCAAACGGAGAGGTTTATTCAAACATATTTTCCAGATTCTGGTCGCATATATAATTATATTAATTAGCTCTCATCCGGGCATAAAATAAGAGTGAACTTTTCTCAGAAATAACTTAAATCAGGCAAAAACAATTTTGCAGAACCTCGATAATAATGCTGATTGGCTTCTGGCGCTTCACAGGAACGCCTTCACAAAATGGAGTGGTGACAGTAACAACGAGACCACGCCTCTAGGGACAGACTCTCTTCTCGCCGAGTTCTCGAAGACGAGCGAGAGTCGGATAAACGAGACTAGTGAATATGTAGATGGTTCAACCTCAGCTGTTGTGAAGCTCACGAGGAGATTAATACCTTCGAGGGCCTTGTTTTTGATTTGTTCCCGTTGCACAGCGTCTTCTGCACGGCACAGTTGACCTGAAGCAGGCAATTATCGTAATTCATTGGTCGTCGCACTCTCACTGTCATCTTTAGCTGTTTAATGGGTTAATGAGAACAGTTAAAGGCAATTATTTTTATCGCAACATATGGGGTTAATAATACTTGAAAAACACAAACTCTAGAAAACCACTCAGTGCACAATTACCACCATAACTGATTAATTAGTCATAGACGTAAATATGATACATGTTTACATGTCCTGCTGTCCGTTTCATATAAATTCATTATAATTTATTTTATGTTAATTATTGAAATTGGTCAGTAGTTATAAAAGCATAGTAAATGGTTTACACATTTTTGCAATATCAAAAGTAATCACATGTGCCCATCTTGTTGTTTTGAATACATATATGCTTGGTATTTAGTTAATTTACGATATACATTTCGAGCATGTGCCGAAAAGACATCATTCTTAGCCATTCTGATTGGTAGATGCGACAACTGGAACACGTCTATACTGCTCTATATGTTTGTACGTGGGACACGTCTATGCAGCTCTATATGTTTGTACGTGGGACACGTCTATGCAGCTCTATATGTTTGTACGTGGGACAAGTCTATGCTGCTCTATATGTTTGTATCGGGGCGATGACAATATCACCACAGGGTCTCGAAGATCCATCGCTAAACCAGGTAACTGCAGTTATTTCGGATATACGCAATGTACTATTTTAAGGAGTTGACGGACAATGGACTATCAAAGCTTCCACGAAAGATAACTGCAATAAAACAGTACGTTGTGTTCGAAACGAAAGGCTGTATTGGAAATTATTAATGTTGCAGATAACTTTAATGCTACATATCTTTATTATGTAGTGTATTAGTCAACATGTTTTCTACCTTATCCCTGATTAAATCATGTTAACAAGTAACAGAGTTACATATTATAATTCGTACAATTATCTTTTAAATAAACTATATATATATATATATATATATATATATATATATATATATATATATATATATATATTATCAATTTTCTTTAATAAACAAAATGTGCTTCTTCATTGAAAGATTTACCTTTGTTTTTTTGCGCCTCATCCTTCCAGATTCTTACCTGCTGGTTCAGCTGCCGTGTGTCCTCTGAATCATAATTCAATTCACATTATACGCCACAACTTATATTTTCCAGCAATTATCAACAAATATTGTGTCAATAAAAAAATAATAATAATATTCCTATCCTACTTCTCTATGATTAACTTCCTTCTATTGCGTTAATTCCTTTGCATGTTGAGTCGTTGACAGTGATGACATATTGAGTCGTTGACAGTGATGACATGTTGATTCGTTGACATTGATGACATGTTGAGTCGTTGACAGTGATGACATGTTTCAAGTTTCATCTATGACCGGTTGGTAAAGTGGTTCACTTCTTTCTTGACCCGACATCGAATCTAAGTGTGGCCGTATTATGAAAATACACAAATCTATGTATTTATATGACAAAACATTCTAGGTGCTTTATGGGAAACATATTTGAGCTCAACTGAAACGAGTAATGTACATGTGTACACATACCGTCGTATTTGAGCTCAACTGAAACGAGTAATGTACATGTGTACACATACCGTCGTATTTGAGCTCAACTGAAACGAGTAATGTACATGTGTACACATACAGTCGTATTTGAGCTCAACTGAAACGAGTTATGTACATGTGTACACATACCGTCGTATTTCAGCTCAACTGAAACGAGTAATGTACATGTGTACACATACCGTCGTATTTCAGCTCAACTGAAACGAGTAATGTACATGTGTACACATACCGTCGTATTTGAGCTCAACTGAAACGAGTAATGTACATGTGTACACATACCGTCGTATTTCTGTTTTCGCGATTCCAGTTCTTCCTTAGACTGTCTCAGTTCCATCCTCGCAAGTCGGATTTGTTCTGAAGTTGAGTTCAATCCTATTATAGTTCACGTTTCATATCCACTCTATACTATGATCTAAATATCTAAATTTCTTTCTGGTCTTGTACCCACTATTAAATATCCTGCGTAATTTGTGTGCGCACGCGTGTGTCTATGTATGTGTGCATGGGCGTGTGTCTATGTATGTGTGCATGGGCATGTGCGTATATGTGATTGTGTTTGTGCGTGTGTGCGTGCGCACGTGTGTGTGTAAATGTGTGCATGCGTACATCTGTATGTTTTTGTGCACATGTGGTGTCACGACTCCACATAAAATGTACCGTTGAATTGCATTTTCCGCTGATTCGCTTCTTTCATCTTCTGAAGCTTTTCGTTCAAGTAACGAATTTGCTCTGTAACAAATGCAGTTCATACATCGTTGTTACATCGTAACATATGTAAAACACACATCCATAGGGCCTATTGTACATAATTATAACGAAACACTAATAATTTGTACGCTAAACACTTATAATCTGTACGATGTTTCTAAACAAATTAAGGAAATTGAGGTGTGTTAACTTGACGGAGGTAGTGACAATACTGGCTCGATTCGAGTGTTTTAAGCCGAACTGCTAAAATAAATTTTTATAAACACCAGAAATATACATCCTTCGGGTAGGCCTAAATGTGTTATATGTAGCCTTCGGGTAGGCCTAAATGTATTATATCTAGCCTTCGGGTAGGCCTAAATATGTTATAAGATAGTAAATGTAAAATATAGCGCAGTGTGCAGTCCTCAACGCTCCTTTCCAGCACCAACTCGATTTCTCTTGAAAGCATTCAGCCACGCTATAATTACTATGCAAAAAATATAGCTTTTGCGGATACACATTTTACAGCAGAGTGAACTGAGGCAATGTGGAGTCAACAAAATTACCCAAACATTGACACGGCCGAACTATATCATCAACACTCCCACATGGAGATCTACAATGCTAGCGTGTAGACTTATCTAACATGAATAGTCCTACAACCGCCTAACTGTGTCCACCGCTACACAGTTGATTCTAAGGCATCTAATGCTTGAACAACATCCTAATTATATATGAGGCATCTAATGCCTAAACAACAACAGAGTCGAGTTTCTACATTCTTACAACCGGTTCATTAGGCCTGCCCTTTGTGTGACGGCGTGTTCCCATTACCGCCCGTCTTTACGTGGAAGACGAAGATGATTTCCCGGTCATCGTAAACGGAGGGTTGTCGCGTTGATGTTTAATTTCGGCAGTCGTGCCGTTTGCAGTCGAAGAGCGTCTCGTCGGCAGGCGTCCGATTCGTCTGCAGTTGAAGAGCAGGCCGTCCGCTTTGCCTCGCGCGCTGGTCGTCGTCGTCGTCGTGGTCTTCGTTGCCTCATCTACACCTTTCTATCTATGCTGTGTCTCTCGGTCGTGTGATCGATCGCTATTTCTCTCATGTTTCCCTTCTCCTTCTAACTTTAGCGGAGAGTATACAATTCTACCGACATTCGCAAACTCTTACTTTCCACGTGGCTGACTCACACGTGCCCATTACTTGACACCCGGGCGCCCACACTGGGATACACGACCCTTCTGTGTCCACTCTACTCCACCGTGATCTGCTCACCGAGATCATCACCCGTGTATCTAGTCTCTTTTTATACTCCTTGTTTCTGAGATAACACGTGAGAACCGTTCACCAATCACTGTCTCTTGGTCTAGTCCACTAAGAAACCACTCATTAATTATTAAAGTAAATAACCTAAATCGGGTAATACTCCGGTCCGGTCACGCTTGAACAAACAAATTACGTAATACTGGTCGGCTCCAACAAAGGCCGATACATTCCTTCATACTTGAAAGGTTTAACTAATAAATAAAGAAACATGAAATAGTATTCTGAATACAAATAATAGCAGAAATGCTACAATTAATAATATTAATGATATCAATCAGTTTTATTTTTACAATAAACTGTGACCTACACACTCACCTCGTCGGACGTATTCAGCGATTTCCGCCCGCTTCAGTTCCAAATACGCCTCACACAGTTTATCGTAGCCGGCGTTGTAGTTGCCGATGTCTTTTCTGCTGTTCCGCCACGCCTCTAAGATGGCGAACGTGATGGTCACAGCGCCTTCTGAGTCTCGCATTAATTGACGTATTGTGGACGGCTCCACGTCTAGGAGCACGCCCAGTTGAAACTGTTCCTCAGACGTTAACGTATAGTTAGCAATCCTCAAAAGGAGTTTGTTATCCTGTAGTCCTGCAACAGTAAGCATTAATCTAAATAACCTCAAAGGCCACAGTAAAAAATAATCAAACAACAATGTATGAAGCTATGCAGATGCCGGTTTTTCAGTCAAAGAGTAGTGGATGTATGGAATTCCTTGTCTAACAATATTATATCTCCACTATCTATTAACATTAAAACAAATTGAATATATAAAAACTGGGTTAAGATATGAGCAAACTATAAAAGGCTTATCTCTAGCCTTACAAATGTTCATTATTTGTAAGTGTAAATATAACATGTCATTACATGTGTGGTGACCGCTTGAAGGAAGACAAATATGTCCAAACAAACCAGGTTGTTTTTATGCAAATTCAAAATTGAAATGTTAGCCTTCCAATTTTACCCTTAACATGGCATAATAAGTCCGATGAATGTTTCCAAAATTGTTATGAATTAGAAGTTTTTAAGAAGCGTTGTGTAGGGTATATTAATAACGAGACAGGACATGTGAGAGAACATGATTATAAACGTGTATGTCACGTATATGTGAATACGCATAGAACCATTGGAGTGTCCGTTGTTTCTCGTCAATTCCTCCTCGTTAAAGATGCCTACTGACCAATCATCACATTCGTGCATACGATATAGTGTTAATAAAGAATAAATTATTAGAAAGGTTAATCAAAGACCATATGGCGGACTTCCTTGTTAGGCATAAATTATTAAATCCATCTGAACATGGATTCCTAAAAGCGAGGTCATGCTTAATAAATATATTTTTTGAAGACATCACTAAGTATTTGGATCTTTATTATTGTTAATATGTAACAATGACAATATATATATATATATATATATATATATATATATTTATATCTATAACATCTACCAATTTAACTAATTTGTCTAGATCGTTTTGTAAATGTTGTTTATCACCATCATTGTTAACCCTTCTAAACACTTTTGTGTCACCCGCACATTTCAGTACGTATATATATATTTATGCAGAACAACAACGCAAGTCAGGTATAGATTGAAGTAGGCCAACTTAATGACATGTAGTTTTATTAATAATAATCGTGTAAACATCAATAATCAAGTGACAAATAACCACAGCAAGCATGCCGGCCCCAGACTGCTAATTTCACCTAATAGATATAACTCGACATCGTAATAAGTGTGTCAACCAATGGTAACAATATTATGACT